>JBBBDQ010030404.1:340000-362500 GCA_037127315.1 Ascarosepion bandense
TTAGCTTTTCTGAAAATAATAATTTTATATGCTAGATCATCATATTATCTATGTATTCTTGAGGCTGTGTATTTAAAAATACACCAGCTCAGTTTGTGCAGACAAAAGGAGCACTTCATTTGCTCCTTACATTTATTGGAGGGTTTTTGAGTCCCCTCTTTTCTTTTTCACTTGTGGAACTTATATTTGCACCCCGCTTACATTTTAATTTTTTAATTTTTGATTAAAATTAGTTTTTAATCGAGTTCCATCTTCCCTTCTATAACATCAAATTAATGTGTCCTGATCATTATTTAAAAGTTTTGCCAACATTCACTTTTGATAATGTGTTGGCCCGAAAGAGTTTTAAAATGTTTGATGGCGTCTACTCTGTTTAAATCAATTTTATATTTATACAAGTTTATTATACAAATAGATTCATGCAATTTCAATGTACGTGGATTATGAGAAATATTTTTTTATACTTGTTTCATCTCTAGCAAGGCTAGAATGCCTTTTATACACAGGGGCTTACAGTGATAGGAGAGAGAGAAAACAAGGTTCAGTTGGTGTCGAAGAAGGGATAAGAAAAAGATGAGAATCATGGAGATAAGAAATGACATTTGACATTGCATTTAAACTTTGGAAAAAATTTAGCTATCAAGGAGGTACGTATACAGAAGGGAGTTCCACAGGCAAGAAGTGTGAGAAAAGAAACTGATACATTAGAAGTGGATGTTACATTTGACTATTTTTGATGGTAAAAGGGTGGGACCTAGATGCCAATCTAGTAGCACGAATTTGCATATGCTACTAGAGTGGCATTTAGGTCCCACCCTTTGTGGTTGGGGCACCAAGGAAAGAAGCTCATCAGAGCAGAAGCTGTGAAAATATTTGTAGAAGAGACAGAAAGAAGCCATGTCTTGTTGAGAACGTAACTGAAGTCGAATTTGGGATTGATTACGTCCTCCTTTATATTTTGTCAAGAACCTCAAGATGAATAGCAGGAATGACAGTATTCAGTGCATGGACAAATAGTAGATTTACAAAAGATTCTGATGAGAACTTTCTGGCCTGATAGAATAACCGAAACTTCATAGTCGTAGATGTAGCTTTTGATTCCATGCAGTCATTCTACTGAAGTTGGTTGAGACATTGATGACAAACATACACTATCGGCCATAATTATTAGGCCACCCCAGTTTTTTTTTTTTAAAATGATGTAATTCCTTATTTCATACTATTTTCAGTATTTATTGCCAAATGAAATAGAATGGTTCTTTCATGATTATAAATTTGCAAAAATTTACAAGGCAAGGAAGCAAAGATGTACTTGTCCAAATCGCCCTTAATTTTCTTCATTCTTTCATTGATGAAACTACAGTATAGGTAATTATTAAATATTTATAAATTCATTTGATGCACATGTTATTGTGCAGTATTAACAAAAGAACCATTCTATTTTCATTTACAATTATTCATTTGGCAATAAATACTGAAAAATAGTATGAAATACATTATTTTTTTAAAACACTAGGGTGGCCTAATAATTATGGCTGGTAGTGTATAAGTTGTCAATGCTAAATAAATGAACTAAGTGAACAAAGTCTGTCTTTGATTTCTTACACCTAAATATAATGTGTCTTAAATCAAAATGGGGTCTTACTGCGGATTTCAGTAAAAGAAAATTTTGAAAAACACAGCACTCATACATAAATGAATGATATTGTCATGAAGTGGTATTTCCTACAAATTTTTTCAGTTCAGCAATAGTTGTCTTGCATACAAAGAGCTGCTCACTCTTTTTGCTTATGCTTAGACATTTATATAGTCTATGCCTTAGCTATGCAGCTTACGACCATATCACATTGAATACACTGGTTCTCACTCAATCACCGAAGTTAAACAAAGTTTAGCCTGGTCAGTACTTAGATGGGTGATCACTTGGGAATACCAGGTGCTCTAAGCGTTTAGTGATGGATGTGTGTGCTTACGGCCATATCACATTGAATACACCAGTTCTCACTCGATCACCAATGTTAACCAACATTGAGCCTGGTCAGTACTTAGATGGGTGACCACTTGAGATATCACATTGAATACATCGGTTCTCGCTCGATCACCAAAGTTAAGTAAACTTGAGCCTGGTCAGTATTTAGATGGGTGACCGCTTGGGAATACCAGGTGCTGTAAGCGTTTAGTGACGGATGTGCGTTGTGGTGCAGTGGATATCGGCTCGGAAAGAGAAATTGGTGAACCAAGTTCATATTCCAGTTGAATACCCTGCATTCACTTAAGCACTGGAACCCTTGGGAAAGGTATTAATCCATCCCTTCCCTCCAGTTATGGGTTAAATAACAAAGATAGGACTTGGGGACCCTGCCCTAAAAAAAAACAAATCCCAATGAATCATGATACTCGAAAAGTAAAAAGTATTACTAGACACAAAACTGATATAAAAACAACAATAAATTGTTGAAAGAAAAAGGTCTTACCAGCAATAATTAAATAAAATTTAGTTGGCTATAAATGACCCGCCAAGGTTGATATGCCATAAAACAAAACAACCAACCAGCCTTAGCTATGCAAATTAGGCAGTCATACAGATATGTTTGTGTAGATACAAAGAAAGTACTGGTATATTGATCCAGAAGGCATATGAACCTTTCCACAGGCGTTGGTCAGGATCAAAGTGTAGTCTCTGTTTTCAGATGTTCACGGGCCCGGAAGCAATGACCAGCTAAGACTAGCTTTTGACCAGCTAAGACCCAGTTACCGTGGAAGCAGGGGCTGGGTAATCTTTGACCAATGGCCTGAGCCTATAGCACTCATGTTCCCCACATTAAAAACTGACCTTGTGTCACAACTCACTCCAGTGGGGGAGTAGGGTAAATCTAAAGAAGACATATGAAAGTAAAATAATATTACTGGCACAGGAGAAGGTAATGCACAAGGGTGGCCTTGCTGATTATCTGCCTCAATTAAAATAATGATAAAATGTTATGAAATTTAATACTATCATGAAACATTATATGAAATAAGAAAATACATATTAACTTAATGTGTTGGCTACTTTTATAATTAATGTATATGGTCTCTATGAGTATATTTTACATGAAATAATAATGTTGAAATAATACATGCACAAAATAACAATGATTGATCTGCAATAAAAACTGTTGAGTCTTATATATCTTTGCATGTAGCCACAGTCTTGACGTATCTGCGAGTGGCCACAGTCGTGACGTATCTCTGCGAGTGGCCACAGTCGTGGGTACGTCTCTGCGAGTGGCCACAGTCGTGACGTATCTCTGCGAGTGGCCACAGTCGTGACGTATCTCTGCGAGTGGCCACAGTCGTGACGTATCTCTGTGCATAGCCATAGTTTTGACCTATCTTTGTCTGTAACTAAGAAAAAATGGCTTACCTCATGGACAAAATAGATTCAAATATCTTGCATGTAAAATATTCCCAAAAAGAAAATTGCAGCTTTACAAGTTGTATATTTATAAAAAATAGTTGACTGAATACATGGTCATCAGCAGAAAGAGCAGACCAAAGTGCCAAATACAGGTGGGGGGGTGTTAAAATCAACCAGGTACAAAAATTCAAATATTTGAGAAGTGTTTTAACTGAAGACAGAAAGTGCAACACAGAAATCCAAAGGTAAATTGGCATGGCAAAAGACGCATTCCAGAAGCTGAGTAAAGTATTAAGACACAGGAAACTTTCACTAGAAACAAAGAAGAGAATACTGGATTGCTATGTGATGTCAGTTCTTCAATATGGCAGTGAATGTTGGACAATATCAACAAAGATGAAGGGAAAACTTGAAGCAACTGAAATGTGGTTCTACAGAAGGATGCTGCGAATCTCATGGATTGAGCATGTGAGCAATGATGAGGTGTTGGAAATGATGGAAATGAAAAGGAAATTAATACTGAGCATCAGGAAGAGACAGCTGAAGTTCCTGGAACACGCAATGAGGTAGGAGGGCTTGGAGAACCTGATACTAACAGGCCAGATAGAGAGAAAAAGAGATAGAGGGAAGCAGTGGATGACATATTTAAAGGGCCTGAACAGGTGGATGACAGAGCGGGGACTGAGAGATGTTACAGGAGAAAGCGTGCTAAGAGCCACCAGAGATAGGGAGACATGGAAGGCCATGATCACCTATGTCCTGAAGGGACAAGGTACATAAAAGAAGAAAAGAAGTTGATGCTATCGAATCTGATCAAAAACCAATATTCAGCCATCATTATGGCTCATTTTCTCCAATTTTACTTCTGATGGGTACGACAAGTTTTCATGGACTTACTTAGCTTAGTTTATCCTTGGATGATTTATTTGACTCTGATACTGGAAATCGATACTTCGATATCCTATTGAGTCTGATCAAAATCAGGTTTTCAGCCCTTTTATTTTGGTTTTTACTTCGACTTTGCTCTTAGTAGGTATAATTGTAATTCTTAGTCTCAACCATGATACCATTTACTCAGAGGACTTATTTAGCCTTCAAGATTCAGTTTGTGATGGAAAACTTATTTGACATAGATACCTGAAATTAAAATTTGATTTATAACCATTCATTTTTCTTTCAATCTACATTTTTGCTTTGATTGGAAATAACTGTTGCTTTTTAGTCTTTCATGTCAACATCCAAAGAGTCTGAACACCAGGACCATGGATTAGTTTTAAAGCTTTCATTACACCCGAGCAATGCCGGGCTATCCAGCTAGTATGTAATAAAGCAATAGATATTTATTTTTTAGTCCACTTGGATAGATTGTTCTAGTTCCAGATGCCATGCCTTTTCTGGATACCTCAACATCAGCTAATTTCTTTTAGTAACTCAACCCTCCATGTGTCCAACGTCACATGGTCTACTGGATAAAAACATTGGTTGAGTAGATAAGTGAGATGAACAGTTGAATTACTAAAGAGAAATAACTGACACTGAGATATTCAGAAAAAGCATGGCAAATAGAAATAGAACAATCTACCCCAGTGAGCTAAATTGTGTTCAATTTAAAATTCAAACATATAACATCTGAAGAAGGCTGTAGCATGCAGTAGTCGAAAGGTCATGAATATTACAATAAAAATGAGGACAACAGTAAAACTGTATTTTCAAATTTTTTATTGTGTCTTTTTTGAGTAAAAAAAATTAAAAAATGAAGGAAAGTTGAAGATACCGGAAAAAATTTTTTCAAAGTTTCTTAATGTCTTAAAATGAAGTCTTTTACAATTTAATACGTTTTTTCAGATTTTTACCTCTGTCGTTTTTTCGATTAAAAAAGCAACGATAAAATTTAAAAATAAAAAAGAGTAATGTTCATTCTGTTTATAAAATGTTTATATGTTTATTGATAATTCTCTTTAATATTGATCTCATGCGTCTGTTTTAGTTTACAGGATGCCATGGATAAATTATTGTGGAAATTAAGCAAAAGTGAAAATAACGGACAGCTTATTTTAACAGATATACAGGCTGCGAGGGATTAATTTTTTATCTAAATAACATCTCATTTTAACCAATATATTAACCAAAATTACACAATGCATGAAAATCTGAGTCATTGATGTAGGACAATAGGTATATATATATATATATATATATATATATATTATATATAATACACCTCTGTTCATACATTGAGCACTGTTTTATTAACACCTGAATAATAATACTATACATATGTGCACCCTCATATGTATATTTAATTCAACTCACTATATATATAAGGTGCGATAGATTAATTGTCATTTAAATTGTGCAGTAAGCAAAAATAACATGGACATTTTAACAGATATATTTACCAAAATTACACAAAAATACCTTGAAATACTAAAGAGTAAGGAAAGTCTTGTAATTTGCTTGAAGCATTGTGTATATTATGTGTATGGGTAAGTCCTGGAAGGAATATTGTGTGGTCTGTTGAAATGAGCAAATTAAGCTCATTGAAATGAATTATAATTTATAACCAATTTAAATGACATGTTGAGTTTTCCTTTATAAATATCATATTGCTCTGGATAACATCTATTGAGCTCTCTATATATATATATAACACTTTTTATATTAAGTTAATCTTGTTGGATTATCCTCACCGTTTACAGACTGGACATCTCTCTCTCTCTCTCTCTCTATATATATATATATATATATATATATATGTCTCCAGATTAAAAAAACAACAGTTTTAGAATTCCAAGTTTCCCCAACATTTATTTTTTAATAAAATTAATTTAATTTACATTGTGACACATACATATATGTATATATATGTATGTGTGTGTGTATATAGTTATAGGCACAACATGTGGGATTTGTGTGTTGAATAGGATTCAATCTATTTTCTACTATAGAAATGTATTTTTCAAAATAACAATTGTCATTTGTAACTGTTCACTGTAAAACTAAAATTTCTCTTTTATTATTAATGTCTGTACACCAAATAATATTTATGTGTTGGAAAAAATAACTTTCCCCAAAAGATACTCTATATTTTTCACCGTACTTGTTCAGTTTGAATTTACCAGGAGTGAACATTATCTCGTTGGGTTTCATTATTATGATACTAATCACTTTTGACAGCTTTTCCTTGACAATCATAAACATTTCATGACATGATATGTTCGACTAGATACATTGATATTTCTTTATTATATATTTTATCTGCTTCTTTCTCCATGTTATGAGAAATTTCATGAAGTGAATTTAATTATGGATTCTTTCATTAAACTGACTAAATATCCATTATTAAAGAATCTTTATATATAAGAAACCTTTATTAGAAATTTCATGAAGCCAATTTAATTATGGATTCTTTCATTAAAGTGACCAAATATCTATTATTAAGGAATCTTTATATATATAAGTAAATTAACCTAGTGAGCGAACAGACCTACCAAGGTTTCACCTAAGCGGATCTTCAGGGATAGTTGGCTAAAGAGGATAATAACAACAACAAGATAAATGGAATTCAAGACCCACGTGACCAAAAATAAATGGAAGATACCAAACAAAAAAGGAGGGAAACTTTTATTAAGAAACATATATAAACATAATGAAATATAAAAAGCGCCAACTAGCGAAGATAGAAACCTAGACTGACTAACGACAACACAAGAAAATAATTTGGTTACTTGTCTTGGGGTTTTTCTTTGGGCTACATACTGGCTCAGTCCAAATCGTTTTGGCTGATGTTCATGTGCTTAGCTCTTTCTTTTTTTACAACCATTTTTCCTTCCGTGGTGGGTTTTTTGAAATAAGTATAGTGATAAGTTTGCATTTATATATATGTGTGTGTGTGTGTAAAAATTTAAAATGTATCTGTAAAAAGAAATTTCAATGCATCTATGACCAAGCTGCCTTTTGTCAATCATCACAGGCAACATCTTCTGCCTCCCATGAGCATGGCCCAAGCAAGTCTCCCTGAGAGCAATACACTGTGCCTCCTCACCCTTACTCTCTCTTCTGATCTCAAGTGGAACCACTACATTGAGTCAATAGCTAAATCCACTGCTAGAAAGGTTGGGTCACTGTGTCAGGCCAGGATGTTTTTCCCCACCTGAATCCATCCTGCATATATACAAATCAACCATTCGTCCGTGCATGGAATACTGCTGACATATATGATCAGGTACCCCTGCTGTTCATCTCAGTGTTCTTGACAGGCTACAGAGAAGAATCAGTAATGTGACAGGTACCAACTTGGTGGCTCAACTCCAGCCACTTCCCTTTGTCTGTTCTATAAATACTTTCATGGCTTCTGCTCCAACGAACTTAAGTCACTGGTGCCTCTGCAACAGATGTTTACTTGTGCAACCAGAATGGCAACTGAGTCTCACCCATTTACAGTTAGATCAACCAAATGCAGAAAACAATTCTACTTTTGCAGCTTCTTTTCTTGCACTTCCCGCCATTTGTATGACGTTTCGGCCGTTGTACACTCTGGCTTTCTTCAGGTGCTAGGAATTCCGACCCATACTCTTTATTACAATAAATGGTGGATATGAACTCCATTCCTTGCCTAGAGTCTATTCACAGTCATGAAAGTCATCAGTTATTTCCTTCTAACCCAGTAAGTTCACCACTGCTGTAGCCTGGTATTGAACTCACAGTCACAGGAACTAACCAATGTCTATATTCACTGGGCCATGTGTTTTTAAGAACAACTGAATTTTTAGGTCTTATAAACCTAATGTCCAGTAACCCTTTTTTACCAGAATTCATATTTCAATTTTTTGATGTTGTTATGATTCCTTAAGTTTTTGTAGTTTCCATTGTTGTTCTCTATCTATTATTTCAGCTTCATACTATTCCTAGCAGCTGAAGAATACCAGGGTGTACAACAAAAGTCATACAAATGGCAACAAAGATGAGGACAATAGTCCAAATAATGTAACTACTGTAAATACTACCTCATCTCAGAAATATAAACTAATAGAATAATTTATTATTAAACGTCATACAAATAAGCAACAAAGATGATGATAATAGTCCAAAAAATGTAAATACTGTAAATACTACCTCATCTCAGAAATATAGAGAAATAGAATGATTTATTATCAAACATCGTACAAATGGCAACAAAGATGAGGACAATAGTCCGAATAATGTTAATACTGTAAATACTACCTCATCTCAGAAATATAGACAAACAGAATGATCTATTAGTAAACATCGTACAAATGGCAACAAAGATGAGGAAAATAGCCCGAATAATGTAAATACTGTAAATACTACCTCATCTCAGAAATATAGACAAACAGAATGATCTATTAGTAAACATCGTACAAATGGCAACAAAGATGAGGAAAATAGCCCGAATAATGTAAATACTGTAAATACTACCTCATCTCAGAAATATAGACAAACAGAATGATCTATTAGTAAACATCGTACAAATGGCAACAAAGATGAGGAAAATGGCCCGAATAATGTAAATACTGTAAATACTACCTCATCTCAGAAATATAGACAAACAGAATGATCTATTAGTAAACATCGTACAAATGGCAACAAAGATGAGGAAAATAGCCCGAATAATGTAAATACTGTAAATACTACCTCATCTCAGAAATATAGACAAACAGAATGATCTATTAGTAAACATCGTACAAATGGCAACAAAGATGAGGACAATAGTCTGAATAATGTAAATACTGTAAATACTACCTCATCTCAGAAATATAGACAAACAGAATGATCTATTAGTAAACATCGTACAAATGGCAACAAAGATGAGGAAAATAGCCCGAATAATGTAAATACTGTAAATACTACCTCATCTCAGAAATATAGACAAACAGAATGATCTATTAGTAAACATCGTACAAATGGCAACAAAGATGAGGAAAATAGCCTGAATAATGTAAATACTGTAAATACTACCTCATCTCAGAAATATAGACAAACAGAATGATCTATTAGTAAACATCGTACAAATGGCAACAAAGATGAGGAAAATAGCCCGAATAATGTAAATACTGTAAATACTACCTCATCTCAGAAATATAGACAAACAGAATGATCTATTAGTAAACATCGTACAAATGGCAACAAAGATGAGGAAAATAGCCCGAATAATGTAAATGCTGTAAATACTACCTCATCTCAGAAATATAGACAAATACTCCATCATTATCATCACTCTTCCCTTTATCTTTGTAACAGTCACTGAACAGCCCACTATATACATTGCCAGGCCTATAGAACTTGATAGTTACTAGTGGTATGTTAGTAATTAGTGCTAAAAGTATGAGAATAATTTTTAACATTCTGTAAAAATATGAATCAGTCAGTCAAATGCCATACGTGATACATGCTTGGGCAAACATGTCACAAAAGAGACATGACTGACTGGGCATTTATCTCTCTTGGGTCAACAACGATTTGCATACATGTGAGCCTCTTTTTCAGTTCTCTTGTGCATGCATAGTCATTCCAGGATTTGTCACCATGTTGCTTGCCTCCTCTAGCCCATGTTCTGCAGTTACAAAAACACAGGCAACCCTTAGCTACAATCTCCAAAAATTTAAATGCAACATTAATTGCCATTTTCTATCTTTCTGAATCCTGTTCCGTTTTCTTTCCTCAATACCGCTGTACCCAGTCTTTTCTCTCACTGTAAACTCCTGCACACTAGTGGCTGTCTTGCCTTGCTTGGGGTGAAATGATTAAAAAAAAATGTGATAACTGTCTGTTTTCATAATGTTTGTTGATGTGCGTTGTGGTGCAGTGGGTATCAAATCAGAATAATGAAACGAGGAGCCGAGTTCGAATTCCAGCTGAATTCCTTGCATTCACTTACGCGCAAATACCCTTGGGAAAACTATTAATCAGTCTCTTCCCTCCAGTTCTGGGTTAAATGACAGAACAGATTGGGTTCTATAGCTTTGACTGGCAACCAGTCTATGACAGAAAGCAATGGCAACCTACTGCTGGGTAATCTTTTGCCCAATCATGTCTCTTTCGAGACATGATCGCCCAAAGCGTGTATCACATATGGCACCTAATTGACTGACTGACTATTACCATGTGAAAGCTGAATGGAACAAAGCCATGACTATAAAACTAATAAATATGAAAATCTAAAACCAGAGCTGATAAAGGAGCGGTATAATGTAATTATTAGAGCCGGGGAAATTGGAGCAAGGGGTTTCATTGCAAGCACTCTGTACCAATTTCTGGACCAAACTGGAATCAAAGGGCATAATAGGGCCAAAAGTATAAAACATCAAATAGAAGTAACTGAAAATAGTTCTATATGGATATGGAAAAAAAGAAATATTTCATGAAGTGTTTCAGCAAACATGATGGCATAACATGACTGATCATGAATGCGTAATGAGGTACACGTTGCATTCTCAGAATGCAAGGTTTGCTTTTTTTTTTTGTTAATCTAATTTTGCTGTTAGAGATTTGAACTAGTATATCTACAATCCACTCGTATATTGTTTAATGGGGCCTCACATCAGTGAGGGGCTAGTGTGCAAAGGAAACAGTTGAGAGGTAGTCCCTAAAATGGTGCACATTCTCTCCTGATGACCCCAAATTGATTTAAATATAAATTCAAGAGGAACACATTAAAAGAAATTCAATGAAATCATATGCCGTAGAGAGGCTTGGTGGAAATGTCATTAGCATGAGGAGCGTTACACATTCAGCTCGCTTCAGGTGAGTTTCAATTACTTTCCACTAATTTCCTTCTTGAAGCTCGATTTATTTAGTTTTTAAAGATTTTTCTTTATCTTTAACCATTTCACCCCAAGCAAGGCGATACCACCACTGATGTGCAGGGTGTGTAATATAACAATCTGGCCCCACCCGAGGAAGGCTGATGCAAGCGGGGGTGTTTCCGGTCGTTGAAAGGAACGGATGTTTGTTTGACCTTATTTCCGGCAGTAGCGGAAATGGCTACAGAGGCAAACAGAACAGGTGTCTCTGAGAATTACGTGGGCGTGCGAAAACCGGAAGAAAAAGTCCCGGTTTGGAGATTATAAAAAGACCTCGGCGCACGGATTCACTAGACAGACCAGAGTAGCAGTAGAGAGAGAGAGACACAACAGATACGACGACACTCCCGTTAACCCTTAGAAGCGCGCTCTCTCACTCTCTGTTCCCTAGGCTACACGGTTCATCGTCATTAATAAAAATATAACTTATATTTTTATATATATGCATGTTTGTTGTTTGTCGATATACAACAGGTGTTACATAAGAGAGTTAAAATTTCAGACAGGAAAAGAGTGAAGAAAAAGACGAACCAGCTACAGGAGGAGAAAGAGAAAGGGTAAGAAAAATTTATGAACACAGGAATGAAGACACTTATGAAGGTAGAGAGAAAGGAAAAGACCAAGATACGCAGGGTGATCTGCAAAGGGCTGGAGTTAAGTGGATAAGAGATGGGAATTGACATTGCATTCAAATTCATGGAGGTTATATTAATCAGGAAAGCAAGTATATAAAATGGAGTTCTACAGGTTGGAAGTGTGAGAAAAGAAGCTTATGGAGTAGAATTGTCGCCTGCATTTGGTTGATAAATAAATTGGTGGGACCTTGATGCCAGTCTGGTTGTCCCAAGTAAATTCTTGTGGAGGGGACACCAGTGACATTTAGTGCTGAAATCGTTTATTTTATTATGGCAGATGGTTAAAATCAACAGGGAAGATGGGATGTGGTTATTTTATTATCACAATCCTTATGTGCAAATGAATTTTTTATTATGGTTTCATTGAGATTGTTTATTATGGTTGCTATATTAATATTTCTTACTTGATTATGATTCTCTTCCTTTATCATGGATGTTATATTTGTATCTAAACTTATTTATAAATGGAACTTTGTCTGTGTGTGTGTGTGTCCGTTACCTATAGACTCCGAAACAGCTGAACCAATTTTCTTGAAAACTTACACAGTTGTAATATAAGCGTCTGCGAGTGTTCTTATCCAGGTTTTGTGTCGAGGTACCCCTGATAAATATCGAAAATCAATAATCGAAAAAAATCGGGTTATAGAAGGAGTGGTCTGATTTTGATCAAATTTGATACACTCATAGAGAAAGACATAAGAAACAATATTCAGAAGTTTCAAGGTTGCAGTTCTTACAATAGTTCAGAAAATTTGATATCGATACCAGGAAATCAAAATTTGACTTACGTCCATTCATTTTTCTTTTAGTCTATGGTTTCACTTTAACTGGAAACAACTATTTCTTTTTAGTCTTTCATGCCAACGTCCAAAGAGTCTGAGCTCCAGGATCATGGATTAGTTTTAAAGCTTTCATTACACCCGAGCAATGCCGGGCTATACTGCTAGTTCTTATATCAATTAAGAATTTTATCATTTCAAATTCTACTCCAACAGCTTCTTTTCCCACACTTCCTGCCTGTGAAATTCCCTTCCATTTACTTGCTTTCCCGACAGCTACAATCTCCAAGAATTTAAATGTAAAGTCAATAGTCATCTTCTATTTCACTAACCTGCATCCTTTCTCTCATACTCCCTTCTCCGTCCACTCCACTTTCTCAGTATTCTCATTCTTCTCTTACCCACTTCCTGACACCCCCTATAACCTGTCACTCTTTCTCATAACTTTCCTTCTATGTAACCCCCTGCAAAACAGTGGCAGTAAAATGCCTTGCTTGGGGCAATATGATTATAAAAACATATTTATACTATTATAATGTGGATATAAAGTTTGGGATCAATGTTATATTACAACAAATATATAAATTGATCCCTCATTTTATGGCCACAGTCATCCTTTTCTTAGCCACTTTCTGACACCCCCTATAACCTGTCACTCTTTCTCATAATTTTCCTCCTATGTAACCCTCTCCAAAACTGGCAATAAAATGTCTTGCTTGGGGTGATATGATCATAAAAAAAATATTTATACTATTATAATGTGGATATAAAGTGGGGGATCAATTTTATATTACAAAAAAATATTTAAATTTATTCCTCACTTTATGGCCACAGTCAGCCTTTTCTTACCCACTTCCTTACACACCCTATAACCTGTCACTCTTTCTCATAACTTTCCTCCTATGTAACCCCCTGCAAAACTGGCAATAAAATGCCTTGCTTGGGGTGATAAGATTATAAAAAACAAAAAAAATATTTATCAGAAGGTAATTTTAGTCTCCACCAACAACGCCGGTATCTTCTTTCTTTTTTTGTCAGATCCATCATCATCAAATCATCTATTTCTCTTCCCGCTCTTTCTCCATTTATCAAGCAATTATTATATTTAATTATTTATTTATTATAGATTTGTTTTTCATTTCATTGTAAGTCAAGTATTTCAGCAATGCTGCCTACACGCCTTCTCTTAATGGCCAAGAGACAATTGAACATCTAACGACACTAATTGCACGATGATTAACGAAATTAAACTCTGCTAAAACCTTAACAAGCAAAAAAAAAATTTTAAATGGAGGATACGAAAGGTGGGTATGTGCTGTGAATTAAAAGCTGTTTATTTTTCTTTCGTTATTTTAACCACTTTATCCTAGGAATACAATAAAACAACTAATTTATCAGTAAATCCATGTATGTTTCCTTCTCTTGTATGCTGAGGCATTTTTCATCTTTATTGATATTTTCACTTCCACCACTGATTTTGGATTTTCCACGTTTTAACCGAAATAAAAAAAAATTAACTTATCAAGAAGGAACAAAATTCATTAAAAATAAAGAAAATAAAACAAACACATTATTTTGTATTGGGGCTATATTAATTAGTTATACTGAAGTAAAAATAAATGACATTAGTCTGTTGTCATCAACATTTGGCACTTAGAATCTGTCAAAAATAACTTTTATTTTTGTGAGATATTCTTGAGCAAAACAACGAATTCAGAAACAGCTGAATCAATATATTTTTTTTTTAATCATATCACCCCGAGCAAGGTGGTAACGCCACTGATATGCAGGGGGCTACGTAAGAGTGAAAATATTTGAAAAGAGAAAGCAGGAAACCACATCCTAAACAGGGAACAAGGGATGAGCCTCTTCACCTGTTCAATAGATGTGGGTGGAGCGTGAACCGGGCAGTAGTTTAGTCTATCTACTCCAATTGAAAAAAAAAAAAAGAAAAGAGTGAAAAGATTGGAAAAGAGAAAGCCGGAAACCACATCCTAAACAGGGAACAAGGGATGAGCCTCTTCACCTGTTCAATAGATGTGGGTGGAGCGTGAACCGGGCGATAGTTTAGTCTATCTACTCCAATTGAAAAAAAAAAAAGAGTGAAAAGATTGGAAAAAAGAAAGCCGGAAACCGCATCCTAAACAGGAAACAAGGGATGAGCCTCCTCACCCGCCCAATAGATATGGGTGGAGTGTGAACCGGGCGATAGTTTAGTCTATAGTATAGATTATTATATACATTATTATAAATACTTTTATCTTATATCATCTTCATTTTTCTCTTTCTCTACATATATAGTCAGTTAAGTGCTATACGTGATACATGCTTTGGGCGATCATGTCTCAAAAGAGACATGACTGACTGGGCAGAAAATTATCCCACAGTAAGTTGCCATTGCTTTGTGCAGTAGACTGGTTGTCAGCCAAGACTATAGAACCCAATCTGATGCATGCTTGGGTGATCATGTCTTGAAAGAGACATGACTGACTGGGCAGAAAATGATCTCACAGTAGGTTTCTGTTGCTTTCTGCAGTAGACTAGTTGTCAACAAATTATTTGACTCATAGATAGATGGGGAAGAGATGTATTATATTATTAAGTAGTAATTAGTAGGGGATCAATTTATTACTTCAAAACAATATAAAACTGATCCTCCATTTTATGCCCAGTAGAAGCCTTAACCATATTTTCTACTATTATATTGTTAGTCAATTAAGTGCCATACGTGATGCACACTTGGATGATCAAATCTCTGGCTCCCTAACTCTCCAGACTTGAACACCCTTGGTAAGGTGCAGTTGAGCATAGGACCAAGGAAACTTCATCCACGACCTGGCAGCTTGACTCCAGACACTTTCTCATCGGCGTGATGTGGCTTCCCTCTGTCTCTTCTGTAAATATTTTCATGGCTCCTGCTCTGACGAACTGAGGTCACTAGTTCCCCCTTTACAAGAATTTACTCAGGTAACCAGACTGGCAACAAGGTCTCACCTTTTACAGTTAGATCAACCAAATGCAGGTGACAATTCTATTCCAGCAGATTCTTTTCTCACGCTTCCCGCCTCTGGAACTCCCTTCCATATATTTACTTTCCTGATGGCTACAATCTCCAGGAATTTAAATGCAAAGTCAATTCCCATCTCTTATCCACTTAACTCCAGCCCTTTCAACATCACCCCATGTACCTTGTTTTTTTTCCTTTCTCTCTACCTTTGCAACGGTCTTCACTTTTGTGTTCACATCCTTCTCTTGCCCCTTACTCTTTCACCCCCTATAGCAGGTTCATCTTTCTCTTCACTCTCCTATTGCCTGATACTTTAACTCACTTATGTAGCCCCCTGCACATCAGTGGTGGTTCTGCCTTGCTTGGGGTGAAATTATTAAAAAAAATGACTTAAACAAGAAAACAACGCCAAAGATTTGCAGGAAATTCCAAAATCATTTGGAGGCTGTTGTTGAAGCCAATGGCAATTTTATTGAATAAATTTACTCTTTAGTATTTCAAGATATTTTCTGTGTAATTTTGGTACATATCTAATCTAAATCTAAACTTATTTATAAATGAAACTTTGTGTGTGTGTGTATCTGTTACCTATAGACTCCGAAACGGCTGAACCGATTTTCTTGAAAATTGACACAGTTGTACTATAAACGTCTGCGAGTGTTCTAAGCTAGGTTTTGTGTCGAGGTACCCCCGATAAATATCGAAAATCGAAAAAAATCGGGTTATAGAAGGAGTGGTCCAATTTTAATCAAATTTGATACACTCATAGACAAAGACATAAGAAATGATATTCAGAAGTTTCAAGGTTGCAGTTCTTACAATAGTGCAGAAAATTGATTATATATATATATATATATATATATATATATATATATATATATAAATTGATACCAGGAAATCAAAATTTGACTTACATCCATTCATTTTTCTTTCAGTCTACGGTTTCGCTTTAACTGGAAACTTTTTAGTCTTTCGTGCCAATGTTCAAAGAGTCTGAGCTCCAGGAACATGGATTAGTTTTAAAGCTTTCATTACACCCGAGCAATGCTGGGCTATACTGCTAGTATCTGTTAAAATGATTTGTCATTGTTATTTTCATTCATGTGTAACTTTGCCAACAATTTATCCATTGAATTTGGATGTGCGTTGTAGTGTAATGGATATTGACTTGAAATGAAAAAAAATCGGGGTGCCGAGTTCGAATTCCAGTTGAATTCCTTGCATTCACTTAAGGACAAATACCCTTAGGAAAGGTATTAATCTGTCGCTTCCCTTCAGTTATGGGTTAAATAATAAAACAGATTGGGTTCTATAATCTTGGTTGGCAACCAGTCTACTGCAGAAAGCAATGGCAACCTACTGCGGGATAATCTTTTGCCTAGTCAGTCATGTTTCTTTTGAAACATGATCACCCAACACATGTATCATGTATGGCACTTAATTGACTGACTGACTATAATAGTTGAAAAAATGACTAAGACTTCTACTGGGTATAAAGGAGGATCAGTTTTCTATTGTTTGGAAGTAATAAACTGAACCCCCTCTAATTACTACTTAATAATAGAATACATTCCTTCCTCCTCTACCTATGAGTCAAATAATAGGACAGATTGAGTTCTATAGCCTTGGCTGGCAACCAGTCTACCACAGAAAGCAATGGCAACCTACTGCATGATAATCTTCTGTCCAGTCAGTCATGTCTTATTCCAGACATGATCACCCAAAGTGTGCATCACATATGGCACTTAACTGCCTGACTGACTGACTGACACTGAATCTATTCATCTCAGTCTGTTCTTACCTATCAATCTATTTTAGTCTGTTACTATGTATGGATATGCGTTGTGGTGCAGTGGATATCAGCTCAGAACGAGAAATCGAGGAGCCAAGTTCAAATTCCAGTTGAATTCATTAAATTCACTTACGTGTAAATTCCCTTGGGAAAAGTATTAATCCATCTCTTCCCTCCAGTTACAGGTTAAATAACAGGACAGATTGGGTTCTGTAGCCTTGGCTGGCAACCAGTCTACCACAGAAAGTAATGGCAACCTACTGTGGGCTAATCTTTTGCCCAGTCAGTCATGTCTCTTTTGAGACATGATTGCCTAAGCGTGTATTACATATGGCACTTAATTGACTATGCATGTATGTCTTTCTTTTTTTATATATCTAGATAGCTATCCTCGACTGTTCTATCTATCAATCTATCTAAGTCTCTATTCCTACCAATCGCATAAGATATTTTTTCAGCAACGCACACTTTAATAAATAACCCCAAGCAACTAAAAAAACATTAATAAATACCAACTTTCAGCTCACATTTAAGATTTCATTTTTTTTTTTTTAAATGAAAACATCTAAATTTATCCATTCTGGATTTGATTAGTCACATGCCAAGAGAGGTGTGTCTCTACCAAAGCTAACCTTCCAAATTTTACTAACTACAAATTTTACTTCCAATGATATTTCCATGGCTCTTTCTAATCTTTTGATGTTTGGGAAGAACATAGATATTGCTTTATGATATCTGTCGACAATTGAATTAGATACGAAACTATCAGACTGTGGCTATTGGCTTCTTGCTCTCTGTGTTGTGTTCCTTTAAGACATTGACAATCATGGCTTTCCATAAACTTATGAAAATAAATATAGTTCCTTTCAAAGCTAGCACTGAAAATATTTCTTTCGATAAGTAAGAGTTGTCACTCTCTTTAATTTTAACTGTTTGAAGTTAATATTATACCAAGTGACAATATTTCTTTCTCTCTCTGCACATACATACATATATGTGTGTGAAGAGAGAGAGAGAGAGAGAGAGAGAGAGAGAGAGAGAAATATTGTCACTACGTATCACTAGTTCAGTAATAAATTAGAGCACTCTTGCTGTTGGCGTATGATACATGATGCACTAAAAGTCTGCCTTCTTCTACCGAGCGCCCATAGCTCAGAGGTAGAATCACCAACTGATGCCAATTCAGTCGGGTTTCAATCCTGGGTAAAAAGCAATCAGATGTCTAACTATACTGATGAGCTGTGATACAGTAAAAACGATCTGGCTGTGGATGACTATATATATATATATATATATATATATGAGTTGAATATATGGATTGGAATCTGACAAGATGATAGAATAAAAAAGAAGAAATAGGAAATGTATCTCAATCTAATATGCTTCAGTTTTATTAATGCTTATTAAGAGAAGAAGTTTTTTGTAGACAAAAATATAAGGTAGTTTCTGTCACTTTGAAGTGGTTTCCATGTTCAGACAAAATGAGTTGAATACATGGATCAAAATCCGACAAGATGATAGAATATCGAACAAAGAGCAAATGGGTAAGGTATCTCAATCTAACATGCTTCAGTTTTATTAAAACTTCTTCAGAGACTGAGAGAAAAATGAAAAATAACAAATGAGTTGAATATATGGATTGAAATTTGACAAGATGATAAAATATAGAAAAAACAAACAAAGAGGAAACGTATCTCAATTTAACATGTTTCACTTTTATTAAAGCTTCCTCAAAGACACAACAAATGAACAAAATAACAAATGAGTTTTATACATGGATCAGAATCCGACATAATAAAGAAAAAGAACAAATAAGAAACATATCTCAATCTAATATGTTTCACTTTTATTAAAACTTCTTCACAGAATGAGAGAAAAATGAAAAAAAAAAAAGACCAAAAAGATAGTACACTGGTATGTTATGATTTGGAGTTAGTTCTTATTACTCAGATATATATATATATATATATAAAAGGAAATCTGTGAGTCTGTGTATGACTGTTCCTAATGCACGCCTACATTTTTTAAGCTACTCCATTCAAGCCAGGTCGACACATACTTTTTGAGTTTAAGTTCAGCAAATTTTTGCTTTCACACTTTTTGGCCAAATGAGCCGACTGTTTACATTTGCTCCGTAAAACAACTAAGATCTAAGATGGTTGATAAGTTACATCACATAAATCAAATCACACATGTCAAATGCGTCTAAAATATTTTTTTATAAAAAAAAAAAAAAATGAGCCTTTATATTTAATTTTTAAAGCAAAGAATTTGTTGTTCTGAGTTACACAGGCAACGCCGAGCTATGATGCTAGTGTATATTTAAGTAAAGGATACTTTATAAATAAGTGAGGAATATTTTATATGGTAAAGTTTATAATTGTGTATGTATGTTTTTATAAAAACACTTGTCTGTTTAGGTATATGTTGGATGTTAACATTAATTAATATATGTATATATATATATGTGTGTGTGTTTTGTTACACGTATTACATGCATTAAAACAATGAATAATTTTTAAATATATCTGTGAGAAATATATTGGATGGTAAAGTGGGTGATAATATGTGTGTGTTTATCTAGAAATGCTTGTTTGTCTAGGTTGGATGGTAAAGTATACTATTTTTTCTTATATACTTGTATACATAGATCTGGATTTGAAGTTTATTTGGGCGCCAATATAACCTCGCCTGATGACCCTTAATCATTTACTTAAGTAGTTAAGGTATTTTCTATGTTTATTTAATATCTAGATATTATTGATAACTTTTGTGTTAAATCTTATAGTAGTCAGCATTCACTAATTATAATTGTGTTTAAATCAATAATGCGTACGTACTCACATGCTTTTTTTCTATATACTTCCATTGGAGTATCCATTTTTTTTTATTTTCTCATTTGCAAAAAGGTCAATTTTTTTTCTGCTTTTATACGTGTGCATTTTTCTTCACTTTCTCATTTCGTTTCATTGTGCAACCACAGTTTGGAGCAACAACTTTCGTGTCGTTTCATTAACATCCATTCTTCAATGTCAGAATCCCCAGAATTCTTTGACTTGACAGTTTTTGGCCTAATTTGATTCCTTTCTTGTCGTCTGAGTGAAAGTGGCCCTGCAGACAAAATAAACCTTTTCCAACTCTGAGCCACTTTTAGAAATCGTCTCTTCTCGTCGTTTTAATTCTTTGAGTTTCTTTGTTTTTCTTAGACGACAACTTGTGACACACAGACACTTGCGTAGTCTTGAAAAGGTTGTCCATTCGCATGCAACAACAAGAATATCACCCTCTTTCTTTAATAAACTTACATGATTTACCAGCAGTGTCGACGCACCTAAATCTCGACGATTGACTTTTTGAGAAAAAAAAAAATCTAAATATAAAACTAAGTAAAAAAAAAACTAAACTTTGACCTGTAGAATGTAGGGTAAATTTTCAAGACATCTTTCAAGGAAAGAAAAGTCTTCGAGAAAATTTGGTAAAATTTCAGTATTTATTCAAGCAGAAATGTGAAGCAGCTTGATAGAATTAGTTAAAACAAATTTAAAATTCACTGGAAGCTGCATGTTTTTCCTTAACTACACCAGCCGAGGAAAAGGCATATGTAAGTCTGGATACGTTAAAAAAAAAAAAAGAAGAATAATATATAAAAAGATATAGCAAAGATATGTTGCATGACCACACCGGTAATTCATATTAATATATCTGACCACTATTTCTACTTCATAAATGTCAGTCTCGTCACGAGAGAAAAATATTCCCTAGTAAGCAAATGGGCGGACCTGAAAGAGACTACCACCACTTTTAAATTTTTTGTTTTTAATTTTTTTTTTTACTTTTTTCAGCGCAGTCTTAACGGTTATTTCACAAAGTTTCCGATTATCAAAAAATAAAAATTTGAAAAAATTTCAATATTTAGACAATTTTATGGAGTGCTCATTTTCTCATGCAACATTATAGTAAATCAATCCTCCATTTTGGAACCACTCGTATTGGGGGTCGCTTTGTTCTGGGATTTTTGGATGAGTTGTTGCTATTGTGTTTGTCTTTTTCAAGTTTTCTTCAGTTCTTACAAAGGCATCTTCCTCGAAAACTCCAAGAATGGCTTTATTCAAAAATTTTGCAAAGGATTCGGTAGTTGAATATGTGCAAGCAAAAAAGTTAATTGCACAGGATTGAGGTTGTTTGAAAAACTGAGCACCCCACCTAAAATTGTTTAAATGTTGAAATTTTTACAAGTTTTTTTTGTCAGTCGGAAAGTTTAGGGTTTAATCGATAAGATTGCACTGAAAAAAAAGTAAAAAATATTGACAATCAACCAATTTAGAGGTGGTGTTAATGTTGTACCTGCAAGTGGTTCCAAAATGGAGGATCAATTTACTATCACGTTGTATGAAAAACTGAGCCCCTTGGTAAAATTGTTGAAATGTTAAAATTTTTCCAAATTTTTTTTTGTCAGTTGGAAAGTTTATGGTGTAATCAATAAGACTGCACTGAAAAAAGTAAAAAACAAATGAAAAACAACAAATTTAAAGGTGGTGGTCGTCTCCTTTAGGTCCACCAGAAAATGCATTGAGAGTGTACTAATTTCACAATTCTTAATAATATACCTAAGACCAGGCTCATACATAATAACATCGATCATCACAAAATAAATACTATTACAATGTGGTATACAAGCTAATATATATATATAGGTATTGATGTCCAGTCTGTAAATGGTGAGGACAATCCAACAAGATTAACTTAATATAAAATATTAAGTGTTATATCTATATAGAGAGGTTGATGGATGTTATTCAGAGCAATATGATATTTATAAAGGAAAACTCAACACGTCATTTAAATTGGTTATAAATTATATTTCTTTTTAGTAAGCTAAATTAGCTTATTTCATCAGACCACAAAATATTCATTCCATTTGGTACAAAAATTTGTGCCGCAATAAGCATTTCCTTTAACTGAAAAAAGGCAAAAAGACTCAGGACAGTGGTATTGGCGTCATCCCAGTTGGGGTTTTCCAGACCAGTTGCGAAGATGTTAACCACCAAGTCATTAACTGCCTAT
>JBBBDQ010030404.1:365000-492500 GCA_037127315.1 Ascarosepion bandense
GGTTACAAACTCACATCTATTTAAAAGTAAATGGTGTAAATGATTCTTAATCTACATATTAACCATCCAGGAGTTAGAAAACAATCTAGAAGTTGATCTGATTCTATCCATCACAAACATCTAAATAGTGTGAATTTTGGATTGTTAGTCAAAGTGCCATCAGTCTTTGGTAACTGTTTTTTTCACTGACTTCGGTCAAGAGAAAGCCAGACTGGACTCCACCAAATGGTAAAGCTTCATCTGGGGAAAACTGACGACAGCTTGGACTTTGCCTTGAGCACAGTTTATGGGATATATTTGCCCAAGATTAAGGACTCAGATACCTCGCAATAAAATAGCTTTATGAGGAGGCAGATAAATACTGAGAGACACATATTGTCTGACTGGATGGCAAGTCCTGGTGACATACATTTTGTTGCTCTCTCACTTTTCCTCTCACACTGCATTCATTGATTATCCTATTAACTGTCGGCAACAAAACAAAGAAGATCAAAGACACCACTTCCGTCCTCTTTCTCACTCATGAAGTAGCTTTTTCATAACTGCCATGATGCATGCTCTCACACACACAGCAAAAAAATATTCAACCCACTAAGAAAAAGGAACTCTAGAAAGACACTTATAATGAAGAATCTCAGCACAAGCATTATAAAAACAAAAGTAAATATGTTCAATTTCTCTCGTTAAATAAATCTTCAGTCAGTTAAATGCCATACGTGATACAAGCTTGGGCAATCATGTCTCAAATGAGTCATGACTGACTAGGCAGAACATTATCCCGCAGTAGGTTGCCATTGTTTTCTGCAGTAGACTGGTTGCCAGCCAGGGGTATAGAACCCAATCTGTCCTATTATTTGACTCATAGCTAGAGGAGGAAGAAATGTATTATATTATTAAGTAATAATTAGTAGGGGATCAGTTTATTACTTCAAAACAATATAAAACTGATCCCCCACTTTATGCCCAGTAAAAAGCCTTAATCATGTTTTCAACTATTATATTCAGTCAGTCAGTTAAGTGCCATTTGTGATATATGCTTTGGGCGAACATGTCTCGAAAAAGACATAACTGACTGGGCAGAATATTATCCTACAGTAGGTTGCCATTGCTTTCTGCAGTAGACTGGTTGCCAGCCAAGGCTATAGAACCCAATCTGTCCTATTATTTAACCCATAACTGGAGAAAAGAAATGGATTAATACCTTTCCCAAGGGTATTTGTGCGTAAGTGAATGCAAGGACTTCAACTGGAATTCGAACTCGGCTCCCTGATTTGTTATTCCAAGCTGATATCCACTTCACCACAACGCACATCCAATCTTACATTTATTAATAAAAACAAAACTTTTTTTGATCCTTTGTTCAATGTTTGCAAAACACATCTTTTAATGTCAGTAGACACGGTTATGTTTGGCACAAGGCCATTCACAAGCATAGCCAACCTCAGATACAAACTCAGATGATTTTACCTGAGTCAAGTCATTCATTTATCAGGCAACATATACAATATACATTGAACTAAAAGTGAAAATAAATTCAAGTTTTTAATTTGTTTAAATATTGCTTTGTAGAAATCAGGAAGTTTGCTTGATGAGACTAATTTGACTTATTTCAATTATATTTTTAAAGATCTTATTAGAGGCACGCAATTTAATTAATGCAATAAAAACAGACATCATTCAGCAGGACACGTGGAAGAGTCCAACTAAATTAGTTGTCAATATGAGAAGAAAAAACAAAAAAGATAAAAAGCCGCCTGGTTATTGCTTCTCACATGGCAGAACTCAATTAAGAAAATTAAAATATTGAGCACATAAAAAGGTGGGAAACCGACGAAGGAAATACGCACATATCAATACGCTGACACAAGCATATATAGATTGACTACATGAATTTTTTAATTCTTTGCATTCACTTATGCACAAATACCCTTGGGAAAGGTATTAATCCGTCTCTTCCTTCCAGTTATGGGTTAAATAATAAGACAGATTGGGTTCTATAGCCTTGGCTGGCAACCAGTCTACTGCAGAATGCAATGGCTACCTACAGTGGGATAGTATTCTGCCCAGTCAGTTATGTCTCTTTTGAGACATGATCGCCCAAAGCATTTATCACAAATGGCACTTAAGTGACTGACTGAATATAATAGTTGAAAACATGCTTAAGGCTTTTACTAGGCATAAAGTGGGGGATCAGTTTTATATTGTTTTGAAGTAATAAACTGATCCCCTACTAATTATTACTTAATAATATAATACATTTCTTCCTCCTCTAGCTATGAGTCAAATAATAGGACAGATTGGGTTCTATAGCCTTGGCTGGCAACCAGTCTACTGCAGAATGCAATGGCAACCTACAGTGGGATAGTATTCTGCCTAGTCAGTTATGTCTCTTTTGAGACATGATTGCCCAAAGCACATATCACAAATGGCACTTAACTGACTGACTGAATATAATAGTTGAAAACATGATTAAGGCTTTTACTAGGCTAAAAATGGGGGATCAGTTTTATATTGTTTTAAAGTAATAAACTGATCCCCCAATTAATTACTATTTAAAAATATAATACATCTCTTCCCCCTTTACCTATGAGTCAAATAACAGGACAGGTTGGGTTCTATAGCGTTGGCTGGCAACCAGTCTACCGCAGAAAGCAATGGCAACCTACTGCGGGATAATGTTCTGCCTAGTCAGTCATGACTCATTTGAGACATGATTGCCCAAGCGTGTATCACGTATGGCAGTTCACTGACTGATTAGGTTGGTATCTAGGTCCCACTCTTTTACTGTTAAAATAGTTAAATGTAACCATTACTTCTACTTCAACAGTTTCTTTTCTTGCACTTCCCACCTGTGAATCTTGCTTGCATTTATTTGTTTCCCTGATAGTTACAACCACACAAATTTTAAATTTGCCATTTTCTATCTTCTTCAATTCTGTTCATCTTTTATCCTTTCTTCAATACCTCTTGTACTGAGACTTTTCTCTGACTGCAACCCCCTGTGTACTAGTGGAGGTCCCACCTTGACTAGGGTAAAATAATAAAGAAAAAATAAAAGAAAGAAAAATCATTTAGGTACCTAGACTAATTTTTAATACCTTAGTTTTAGATTGAATTTTGAAAAATACAAAAGATATTCTCTGACTGTAAACCCCTGTACACAACTTTTGAGTAAATGAATTACTTTGGTGCATTTCAAATAGAAATTATACTGATGTTTGTTGTGGTGCAATGGATATCAACTCGAAACGATAACTTGGAGAGCCGAGCTCAAATTCCATTTGAATTCCTTGCATTCATTTACGAACGAAAACCTTTAAGAATAGTTTTAATCCGTCTCTTCTCTACCACAGAAAGCAAAGGCAAACTACTGCAGGATGATCTTCTGCCTAGTCAGTCATGTCTCTTTCGAGACATGATTGCCCAAAGCGTGTATCATGTGTGGCACTTGACTAAAATAAAATCTGATCGTAATCAACATTTTAGAGCTTTCAAAAGTTATAGTTTTTCATCCATTTTGACAGCTTGACAAGTTTATGAACAAAAGCTAATTTTTGGTGTTAAAAGTCTTGCGAAAATAAAACATACATCTGTGACATGTTATTTTTGGAAAATTAGCAAATTTAAAGTTCATTTAATCTGATTTACACTTGTTTATAGTATGAAATTTTCAATAAAAGTATTTTTTTAATTATGGATGTCATAGCTTTCTAACCTGTTAAGTGATTGATGACAGATACATGTGATGATAAGTTTAGTATGGTTAACCAGAATTGACATAATTGTCCAATTTTTTCCTTTAAGGAGAAGAAACTGTGAAACACGTGACCTTTTAATGTCACATATGGAATACCATAATTAAAAAAACAACCTTCATACACACACAAAAAAAAAAAAAATTAAAAATTACTTTAATATCTTTTGGCTCAAAAATTTGTATTAAGCTTTTCAATTTTGATTAGTAAATATAGTCTTCACTTAATAATTTAATAACCTAACTGCCAGAAAGCTTTGAATAATTTTAAAAAAATATTTTTGAAACTTTGTAAATTATTATAATTAAAAAAAATTGAAAATTTATTCAATGAAAAGATTTTTTTTCTTCAGACTATAATGTTCATAATAAGTATATATTTTAAAAGCAATTAAAAGCTTATCTAATTAAACAATGTCATAATTTACTTGCATTTTTTACTTTACTATTCAAAGCAGATTTTTGGGAAAAAGGCTAACTGAAAAAAAAAAAAATATAGAGGGTTCACATTCCCCATTGAATTCTGCTTTTAACTAATAAAAAATCTTTAAAATAGAATTTAATTTCTTAAAATTTCATAGAGTGGGGTAACAGATGAGAAAAAAAAATTACCAAGATTTTCTAAAAATAATTTATTTGTGAATAAGTTCTGAAAGTTTCATTAAAATCTGACAATTATTTCATTTTTACATGAATTTACAAATTAATGTGTTTTTCACCAGAAAAAATGAGTTTCAGAATATTACGTTATCCATTTAATCTGATAAAAATCTGGTCCCCAAAAAAAAAAAAAATTACGAAAATTTCAAATGTATTTAAAAGTATTACAAAAATGTAAAATAATTTTAAAAATATGTTGATTTTTCTTCTTAATAATAACAAACATTTTGATGGAAAAATTTTGTTTTTATTAAATTTGGGGCCTTTTTTTCTTCATGTTACACTTTTTTTTTCTCGAGGAATTAGTGAAGGTATCTACTGTATATCCTAACAACCAATCTTTTTGTTGCTGGATGTTTGTCTGATGATTGATAACAGGTTAGCACATTCTACAGGGATTTTTCTTCTTTCATTATCCTTTCTGTATTGCAAGCTATGGTAGTTTAAGTTCCGTCCCTTTTTTTATTAAGCAATTTAAGTGTTGGTCTTTGTAAAAGGAAAATGTACTATTATGCCGAAGGAGGATAATTGGCAGTGCCTATTTGTGGTGCTGATAGGTGCAACTTCAGTTGACGCAGTAGAATAAAATGAGGCTGGGTTAAAGTTTGAAGTTTGCTTTTGGGTTGACTGTGAAATTAATGTTCGCTTGAATAAATTTGCAAGGGGTTATGTAAGTTTTGAAACAAATTGGAAGAAAAATGTGCAGATGGATGTTAATAGAAATCAGTGAGGATACACACACATCTTCTTTTATATATATATATATATCTCAGAAAAGAAGTACCTTGAAGGAAAATCCAAAATGGATTCTATTAATATTAATTATTAAAAATTAAATACTAAAACTGATCTAGCCAGAGGGATCAATATAATTAAATTTATTTATTTACAGACAGGGTGAATATAACATATATATATATATATATATATATATATATATATATATATATTACAAAATATTATATATAACTCTATTGTAACCATCAACATGACTCCCTTTTATTTTTGTTCTGAAGATGTTTGAATAAACCATAAACTGCATTCTAAACATTTCAGACGACTGTCGTTATTTCTTTCTGGTCAAAACCTTCTCAGATTTTTTGCTTAAAGTTTAATCCAGAAAAATTCAGCATGCTTAGCAGAAGTTTTAATCTTCAAAACTTCAGGCTTGTGTTCTTTCACTCATTAACTGCATTAAACAGCTGGACTACAGTTAGCGTAAAACATCCGCAACTCTATATATACACTGCTTATACACGACCCGTTAAAATTTCCGATTCCATGTGCCTATGGCTTAGAGGGTAGCGACTCTGACACCAAATCGGTCAAGTTTTAATCCCAGCCAGAAAAAAGTGGATGTGTCTAGCCACGCTGACAAGCTGGGATACAGTGAAACAGGCTTCACCCCAAGCAAAGCAATAAAGCTACCAAGACGCAAGACATTACTGAATGTATGTTCACTAATCCACCAAGAGAAAATAGTTATGACACTATATTTTTTTTTTTTTTTTGCTTAACATAAAATCTAATTTCTCCATTGACATACAAACACCTGACATTTGAACTATGTGTACCCTGAGGAGGTACTTGATTTAAAGGGACTGGGAATTGATGAGCTGTCTTTTTTAATTGGGTTATTCTTATCAGTGATGAATAAACCTGATCTTGCCATGAAATGCAGCAAACGCACAAGATTCTGAGAATCATGTTATCTTATCAAATCTTAATGGATGAAGAATCAAAGATTCTAGAGAATGAAAAAAAGAGGAAGAAAAAAGAGGAAGAACAAAAGAAAGAAGGATTTAGAAGAAAAGAAAAAAAGAACATAAATAAAGAAAAAAAACAAGAGGAAGAAAAGAAAGGAAGGAGAGAAAATGGATATCTAAACTTATTTATAAATGGAACTTTGTGTGTGTGTGTGTGTGTGTGTGTGTCCATTATCTATAGACTCCAAAACAGTTGAACCAATTTTCTTGAAAATTTACACAGCATAAGCATCCGTAAGTGTTCTTAGCTAGGTTTTGTGTCAAGGTACCCCTGATAAATATTGAAAATCGAATAAATCGGGTTATAGAAGAAGTGGTTCGATTTTAATCAAATATGATAAACTCATAGACAAAGACATAAAAAACTATAATCAGAAGTTTCAAGGTTGCAGTTCTTACAATATTGCAAAAAATCAATAATATATATAAAAGGCAAGTTGTTTGTGTGTGTGTCTGTTTATCAGCCTGTATGTTTGTATTTTTTCAGCCCTTTTATTTTAGTTTTTGCTTCGGGTTTGGCTCTAAGTAGGTATAATTGTACTTCTTAGTCTCAGCCATGATACCATTTACTCAGAGGACTTATTTAGCCTTCAAAATTCAGTTTACGATGAAAAAAACTTATTTGATATTGATACCAGGAAATCAAAATTTGACTTATATCCATTCATTTTTCTTTCAGTCTACGGTTTCGCTTTAACTGGAAACAACTATTGATTTTTAGTCTTTTGTGCCAACATCCAAAGAGTCTGAGCTCCAGGACCATAGATTAGTTTTAAAGCTTTCATTACACCCGAGCAATGCCGGGTTATCCTGCTAGTAAAAAAAAAAAAGAGAAGACAACTGATAAAAGAACAAATGGCGCACAAAACATTGTAGAAGGTGGCGGCAAGTTTGGCTTACTTCAAGAAAAGTAAAATCTTTCAGTAAGCAGAAAACTATCAAACCTCCTAGACCAGATAGTTTCTTTTACTATTGTTCACCCCAATACAAGGCCCAAGAGCCACACAATGTAAAGTATGAGGGTCATTCAATAAATAACGTGAATTTTTCTAATACAGGTATAAGCTTACTTTTTTTTTATTTATATTTTTCAACGTATTCTCCCAGCGGTGTCATACACTTTTCCCATCTGCGGATAAGCTTCCGTATTCCCTCAACATAAAAATCTTTGGACTGATGTCTCAGCCAATCACTCACAGCACTTTTGACTTCATTATCACTTTCAAACTTCTTTAAACAATTTAGCCCACTTGTAGACATTTTTTTGGTTGAAACATGTGGCACCATACACAGTTGACATTCTCCTATGAATTTCAACTAGTTTGCACCCTTCAGCAACCAAAAACTTGATAAATGACCTCTGTTCAATCCTGGAGCATGCTTCTAGGTCAGCCATCTTTGTTAATCTCCAAAAATCTAATTTTTTTTTCATTGTGCAAAAACAATTAAATTCCTTTGAAAAAGAAGTAAAGGAAAAAAAAATTTAAAAAAAGTAAGCTTCTATCTATATTAGAAATTCTTATACCGAAAAATTCACCTTATTTATTGAATGACCCTCGTACATTAAATGAGGTTGTTGTAAGAACATTGGAAGAGGAGACAAAAAGTGCATATTATTTTTTTTTAATCGTACCACCCTGAACAAGGCAGTAATGCCACTGATGTGCAGGGGGCTACATAAGAGCAAAAAGATTAGATAGGAAGAGAGTAAAGAGAAAGATGAACCAGTTAGACAGGAGCAAGAGAAGGATGGAAATATATGTGTGATGACAGTTGCAAAGGTGGAGAGAAAGGAAAGAATATACAGGGTGGTGAAGAAAGAACTAGAGTCAAGTGGTTAAGAGATGGGTATTGACATTGCATTTAAATTCCTGTAGGTTGTAGCAAGAATAGAATATATATTTTTTTATAATCATTTCACCCCAAGTAAGGTAGAACTACCACTGTTGCACAAAGGATTCACAGTCAGTTAAGTGCCATACATGATACACGCTTAGGCGATCATGTCTTGAAAGAGAAATGACTGACCGGGCAGAAGATTTTTCTGCAGTATATTGCCATTACTTTCTGCAGTGGACTTGTTTCCAACCAATCTGTCCTGCTATTTAACCCATAGATGGAGTGGGAAGAGAAGTATTAATATCTTTCCCAAGTGTATTTGTGCATAAGTGAATGCAACAAATTCAACTAGAATTCAAACTCCACTCTCCAATTTCTCGTTCAAGGTAGAACAGGTGGCAAAGAAAGATAAGAGATGGATGAGATTCAAGTAGGCAGAAGGTAGAAACTGATGTTGCATTTAAAGTTTTGGCAATTGTAGCTATCAAAGAAACAAGCAAATGCTAGGGAGTTCCACAGGCAGGAAGGGCGAGAAAAGAAACTATTTGAGTAAAAGAGGGGAGTTACATTTAACTATTTTGACAGTAAAAGGGTGGGACCTAGATGCCAATCTAGTAGCACGAGTAAATTCGTGCAGTCAGTGAACCAGTGATAAAAGCTTGTCAGAGCAGTTGCCATGAAAATACTTGTAGAAAAGACAGAGGGAAGCCACATCACATCATAGACAAAGGACTGAAGGCAGGTTGCCAAGTTAGAATTGATTATATCGCAAGTATTTCTTTAGATTTTATCTAGAACCTCAAGATGAATAGAAAAAGCACCTGACCAGATATAGTAACAGTATACAATGCCCGAATGAATGGTAGATCTCTAAATGTGCACAATAGATTCTGATAAGAAAAAACTTCCTAGCCTGATACAGTGACTCTACCTTCCTAGCAGTAGATACAGCTATTAGAAGAAAGGATGTTAAATAATGGCTGACCCTAAAGGTTAAGGTTATAGTGATTGGAAAATCCTTTCAGTCATCTGTTTCACAACACAATAGTTTTCATGAAGAACTTTCTTCATTACAAATGGAATATGAAGGGAATCAGAATGTGTTCATTCTGTGTATGTGGCCATAGCAGGTCCTAGCTGTAAAGAGCTGAACTGGTGGAAATATGGGGTGTAGCAAGAGGCAAAAAACATTTTGTATGTGGGGAAAGTGATTGTAGAGTGGAAAATAATTCATCACCCATAAGGCCGTGTAAATGCTCTCAAACTCTGTCAGGGGTGGAAGGTGAAGACTGTGCAGCTCCAACCTAGATGAGTTAACAATTCTCAATTTTTGGTCTGATCTGGCTCTTGAGAAAGATAGAGGATGGCGGGAGAAGTTAGATAATTTCTGGAGCAGTACTTGAGTGATGAACAATTTATCTTGTTATTTTACATGTGTTGTGTCTCTTGAAGACTGCTCTTGTGGTAGAACTCGGGGGATTTTGACGCAAAGAGGTCTGTGATGGCTTTGCACAAGTCTGCTTCATTGGGGAAAGATTTCCCATGGAGATGATTATCCAGGGAGTGGAAAAGGTGGTAATCGGATGGCACAAGGTCAGGTGAATAAGGTGCATGGCACAAAGTCTCCCACCCAAGTTGCTCTACGATATCCCTGACCACTTGTGTGACATGCAGCCTGGCATTGTCATGGAGGAAAAGCACACCTTTGCGATTCATTCATGCTGGCTCCTTCTGGTGCAATGTCTGTTGCACACGTTTCAATTGCTGTGAGTATAGGTCTCCAGTGACTGTTTGGCTCATTGGTAGCAGTTCATAATGAACCACTCGACGACCTGTCCACCAGACACAAAGCAAAATCTTGCGTGGGTGCATAGGCGGTCTTGTGGTATGAGGGACAGCATCCTGAGGAGACAACCAATGTCTGGAATGATTGGGAGTTTGATACAGAACCCACTTTTCATCATTGGTAAGCACTCGATTGAACAAGGATGCAGTATGGTGGTGAAAAAGCAGAGATATGTAGGCTGCCACTCATTGTCCCTTGTGGACCTCCAACAGCATTTGTGGAACCCACTTGCTCAGTTTGTATATCTTACCTAGGCAGTGCAGGTGAAGTCTGTTTCATTGGAAACATTGAACTGTCTTGCAAGTTCACCACACATTAGACTACTGTCCTCTTCAATGGCTGCCTTCAGGACTCCGTCATTCAAGACCTGTGGTCGTCCACTGCGAGGATCATCATGGAGAGACAAATCTTCCGACTTGAATTTTTGAAACCAACACCTTGCAGTACATTCATCCAAAGCACTATCCCTAAATGCCTGACATATGCAGCGAGTTGATACAGCTACTGATAAGCCCACTTTGAAGTCATAAAGCAAACAGCCCGAACAAGATCTCGAGACACTCCCATCCTTTTCACAGCTGTCTGGCTTATAACTGATGGCCGGGCATGGTGTGCATGTTTTTTTATAACACCTGATGTTTCTACTTCCAGCCGGCCGAATTTGAAAGCAATTGCTATACACATTTTGTATACATTTCAACTTCATTCAATGACTAATCAAAAAATGGACAGAACTTTTTCGGTTACCTTGTGTGTGTGTGTGTGTGTGTGCATGCGTATATATATATATATATATATATATATATATATTTATATTTTCTAAACATATACTGTTATATATAAGAGACAATGAATGTCTATTATGTTTAATCATGAGCCGTTCTAAGTGTCATATTTTGGCTTTAATTCTCCAACATTTGGATAGTTTTTTTATTAATTTGGTTCTAAGCTTCTAAGGTTCTTCTTACTTCAGATATTGGAAGCCATGTACATTAAATCTAAACAATCCACACTTAATAAAATCACTTTTAAATCTGGCCATAACACATTACATTGCATACATGCTTCTGTTGTCATTTCACGTTATCATGCGGTGTCATAGAACCGCATTGCAAATTTGTGAACTGCATTTGTTATTTTTGGTAACTATTGCCATTGCCTAACGGAGTTTTATGTCAACAGAAAATAAAATTGTCGGAGATGGTGGATGTTATTGTATTACCGTCTTAATAACCTCTCTGAAAATGGCTCATGTGAGCCGAAAGCTTAGAACCAAACTAATAAAAAATTATCCAAATGTTGGACAATTTATGTCTACATTTTCAACTGAAATTAAAGTCAAAATATGGCGTTTAAAATGGCTCATGATTAAACATAATAGACATTCATTGTCTCTTATATTTAACGGTATATGTTTAGAAAATTATTTGCTGCCTCGATACATATATATATATATATATATATATATATATATATATATATATATATATATATATATATATATATATATATATATACTTAAACACTTTGTGTGTGTGTGTTTGCAAGTGAAAGAGGGTAAACCAAAATAAAAGCTAATTGTTGAAAGTGATAGCGTAAAAACAAAAAAAAGTAAATAAAATGTCCAGAAAACATCCATAATGTCAAAATCGATGAAGATAAAAAAAGTTCAAGTCATTATTTTCCGCTTTTATTTTATTGGATTTTTATTGTTAGGCAAGAATTTCTTCCTGGATGAGTTGGTTTTTTGGTATGTGTTCTGGTTTCATGCCAGGCAGTTTCACTAGTTTCTCAGGCAACAAGAAAATTAAAGATGCTGGGCACGAAAGAATAATTCAAGCAAAGTTGTTTACTCATCTCATTGGCTAAAATAGTAACAAATTAAAAGAAAAGAGACTTGAAAACCATTTTATAAATAACTTTGTTGCAAGTAACACTCGTCAGGGCCAGATATGAGATAAATCAATTTTTAAAACTGGCACTGGTGAGCATCTCAATGTAAAACACCTGAATCAGTGAATTTATCAAATATCTGTTAATCTGTATGTATGTATCTATCTCATTTTGTTCATATCTATCACATTCTCTATCTATCTATCTATCTATCTATCCTTGTCTGTTCATTATTTATCTATCTATCCTTGTCTGTTCATTATTTATCTATCTATCCTTGTCTGTTCATTATTTATCTATCTATCCTTGTCTGTTCATTATTTATCTATCTATCCTTGTCTGTTCATTATTTATCTATCTCATTCCATTTATATCTAGCTATCTACCTATCTCATTTTTTCATATCTATCACATTGCTTCTATCTATCTCTCCTTGTCTGTTCATTATCTATCTATCTATCTCTCCTTGTCTGTTCATTATCTATCTATCTATCTCTCCTTGTCTGTTCATTATCTATCTATCTATCTCTCCTTGTCTGTTCATTATCTATCTATCTATCTCTCTTTGTCTGTTCATTATCTATCTATCTATCTCTCCTTGTCTGTTCATTATCTATCTATCTATCTCTCCTTGTCTGTTCATTATCTATCTATCTCTCCTTGTCTGTTCATTATCTATCTATTTTTCTCTCCTTGTCTGTTCATTATCTATCTATCTATCTCTCCTTGTCTGTTCATTATCTATCTATCTATCTATCTCTCCTTGTCTGTTCATTATCTATCTATCTATCTCTCCTTGTCTGTTCATTATCTATCTATCTATCTCTCCTTGTCTGTTCATTATCTATCTATCTATCTCTCCTTGTCTGTTCATTATCTATCTATCTATCTCTCTGTCTGTTCATTATCTATCTATCTCTCCTTGTCTGTTCATTATCTATCTATCTCTCTCTCTCCTTGTCTGTTCATTATCTATCTATCTATCTCTCCTTGTCTGTTCATTATCTATCTATCTATCTCTCCTTGTCTGTTCATTATCTATCTATCTATCTCTCCTTGTCTGTTCATTCTCTATCTATCTATCTCTCCTTGTCTGTTCATTATCTATCTATCTATCTCTCTGTCTGTTCATTATCTATCTATCTATCTCTCCTTGTCTGTTCATTCTCTATCTATCTCTCCTTGTCTGTTCATTCTCTATCTATCTATCTCTCCTTGTCTGTTCATTATCTATCTATCTATCTCTCCTTGTCTGTTCATTATCTATCTATCTATCTATCCTTGTCTGTTCATTATCTATCTATCTATCTATCTATCCTTGTCTGTTCATTATCTATCTATCTATCTATCTATCCTTGTCTGTTCATTATCTATCTATCTATCTATCTATCTATCTATCTATCTATCTATCCTTGTCTGTTCATTATCTATCTATCTATCTATCTATCTATCCTTGTCTGTTCATTATCTATCTATCTATCTATCTATCTCTCCTTGTCTGTTCATTATCTATCTATCTATCTATCTATCTCTCCTTGTCTGTTCATTATCTATCTATCTATCTATCTATCTCTCCTTGTCTGTTCATTATCTATCTATCTATCTCTCCTTGTCTGTTCATTATCTATCTATCTATCTCTCCTTTTCTGTTCATTATCTATCTATCTATCTCTCCTTGTCTGTTCATTATCTATCTATCTATCTATCTCTCCTTGTCTGTTCATTATCTATCTATCTATCTATCTCTCCTTGTCTGTTCATTATCTATCTATCTATCTATCTCTCCTTGTCTATTTCATTATCTATCTATCTATCTCTCCTTGTCTGTTCATTATCTATCTATCTATCTCTCCTTGTCTGTTCATTATCTATCTATCTATCTATCCTTGTCTGTTCATTATCTATCTATCTATCTCTCCTTGTCTGTTCATTATCTATCTATCTCTCTCTCCTTGTCTGTTCATTATCTATCTATCTATCTCTCCTTGTCTGTTCATTATCTATCTATCTATCTCTCCTTGTCTGTTCATTATCTATCTATCTATCTCTCCTTGTCTGTTCATTATCTATCTATCTATCTCTCCTTGTCTGTTCATTATCTATCTATCTATCTATCCTTGTCTGCTCAGTATCTATCTCATTCTGTTCATATCTATCACATTCTGTATCTATCTATCTCATTCTGTTCTCATTCTACTAATATCTATCTAATACTTCAAATGGTGTCATTTGGCAGGATTCAAAACAGCAACTTGTAACAACACATATTTTTGCTAAATGACATACAATTGTGAAAGCAAAACAACATATATCATACTTTTATTATGAAAAGTTCCCACGAAAATTTAATTTCAGCATTAAATGACCCATAAAGGTATTGATATACCATTAAACAAACAAATCAATCAGTCAATCTGCTGTGTATGCTTCTTATTAGAATATGCATTTGTGGTGCAGTGTATACCGTCTCAGAATGAGAAATCAGAGAGCCGAGTTCAAATTCCAGTTGAATTTGTTACATTCATATCTGAGCCAATACCATTGCAAAAGGAATTAATCCACCTCTTCTCCCTCCAGCTATGGGTTAAATAGTAGGACATATTGAGTTCTATAGCCTTTGTTGATAACTAGTCTACTGCAGAAAGCAATGGCAACCTACTGCGAGAAAATATTCTGTCCAGTCAGTCATATCTCTTTCAAGACATGATCGCCCAAGCCTGTATCACATATGACTCTTAACTGTCCGCTTCTGTTATGGATTTAGAGATTCTTGAGCAAATACAAAGAAGAATTAGCAATGGTACTCGTTCGGAGTATTCGGAGTCAGTTTCACAATAAAATAGATAATAAATGTGACATCTGTCAAACAAATTCAATAGATTTATCTTACCTTGACAAGCAGGGTGGTGTTTCCATGAAACACTAAGGCAGAAGTCATAATTCATGCTAGAGGTCAATTATAAAATCAGACTTCAAATGCCAATTTTACAATAGATAACTGAGGCAATAAAAAATTTTCATGATCTGATTTAGGGTTATAACTGAAATATTAACATGGTTTTGACACAAAAAGTATCCCTGTGAAGAAACTTGTTAACACCCACAGAAGAAAATGTATCAGAAAATGCTCAGGAACGCGATAAGCTTTTTTGTTCTTCCTTCACGAGTACGTTAATAACGGCAAGCGCGTTCAGGAAATTTCATTGTCGATACGAACTACAAAAAGGAACAATAGTGTTATTTACTTCTTTATGAGAATATACAAGAGGGACAATCAACAACTTTATCTTCATACCCTGCCTGGTGGCAAACGCAACTGATGGTGCCAGGTGTGGCGGTCCCACCATAGCCACCAAAACCGTGACATCACCTCTGGTTGACGGCTGATGAAGACAGGGTATTACACATGCTAACACACGTTGTATGTTACAAATTGGCATCATAATAAAAACTGCCAACCACAACATAACTTATCAATGTGTTAGTTATATATATATATATATATATATATATATATACAATCCTAAAATGAAATAGTATGTAGGTAAAATAAAAAAAAAACAGATCCTCTTAATATTAATTTTATTAATATTAAAAATGATCCAGGTTGAGGCTTTGATGTAAATGGTATTATCCATTTACAGAGCCAAATATGTAAATTATATCAAATAATTATTTGATATATATATATATATATATATATATTGTAGTTTTGAACATGTACAAATTTTTATCCACTACAAAGTGTACATTTTGTTTTGACATTGAAATACATTGAATTGACAATGTCTCATCAGGTAGTGTGGAAAGGAATAGAAAGTCTCTTTTCTTATATTTGGCGAGTTGTGTGTGGGATGTAGATGGGGTTAGTGATAAGGAGATAATTCTTGTAAATTGTCCATTGGAATTTTGAAAAAGGGAGTTTGTGGGTGATTAATGAACTTGTCAGGAATTTTGTAATAGATCTATTTATCGCCCGGTTCACACTCCACTTTCACTTTCTCTTTTCCAATCTTTTCACTCTTACGTAGCCTCCTGCACATCAGTGGCGTTACCGCCTTGCTCAGGGTGATATGATTAAAAAAAAAAAGATTTAACATTAAGATATTATTGTATAGCTTTTTATGGCATAGTGGCTGGATTTATTCTTTGGGTTTAGTAAAAGGGAGAGCAAGGAAGTGTAAGGGTGGGGAAGAATAGGATTAGATGCGATAAAGTAGGAATAATAGTTATCATTTATTGGACCTATCTTTCTTATTTAATTGTACAACTATGCACTATTATTTTTATTTAAACTCAGTTTTTATAATTAATCTAATTTTGTTAATTTAAACTTAATTTTAAATTTAGGAAATCACTTTTTTCTATAAAACTTTAAAATAGATCACAGTTGGTGTTATGGAATAGGTAAAATTTGATGTAAGTGTGTTGTTGATATTATAAAGGTTTATAGTCTCTAAGGGGTCCTAACTTTGGCTTTTTTTAGTAATTTTTAGCATGATTGTAAGGTTAGTTCTTTAATGTGTTTGCAGTTTAATGTGGTTTCATTAAAAGCCTGTTGTTATTCATGTATTTAATGATTTCAATTTTTTCTTGAAGACAAAGGAAACATGGATCCTTTATTGATTCAGAAGTTCTTGCTTGTTTGAGGATTTTCCATTTATTTTTTGGTGTCTTATTTTTACTTTTTAACTTCCGAAAGTATTTGGAAAGAGACATGTTCTAAACTATAATTTATAATAAATATTCACAGCTCTATATTATATATCAACTACTATTTTAAATGAATGTTTTGAACATTGTAAATTTTTCTTTGTTCCTTATTCACTTGGATATATATATATATATATATATATATATATATAATTTTAAATATATGAATATATGGATCAAAATCTGACAAGATTAATAGAATAAGTAAAGAACAGGTAAGAACAAGTGTCTTTGATCTGACATGTTTCACCTTAACAAGCTATAGCGAAGAAAATGGTGACTTACCTCATCAAACCAAGCGACAGTGCGTCGCGTTAATACTACGACGTAAAATGTGGCGAAAAAGAAAATTACATACCCAAAACAAGTCCACCGCAGGAGTCGCTATGGGAGCGTATGCAAATCTTTGGTGTCCTCTCTGTGTTGTCGGCCAATGGAAAAAATTGATCGGCCGATAAAAGCAGTCGTTCTCAAAGCGAAGAGGAGGTTTAACTGGTTAGGTGGATAGCAGTTGGCGAGATTGGACCGGCAAGTTGAATTGTCAGCATTTTTCTTTTTCTGGCCCGAAATTCAAGCAATTTGCGAGAGAATATTTTCTACACAAGCTTCTTCAGAGACTTTTTAAAGACAAATGATTTAAAAAAGCTTTTTAAAAAGTTGATGCTCCTCTACGAGGAATGGACTCTTACTATATAATTACCTGAAAGACGGCAGTTAAAGATGCAGTTAGAGGCGGTAGTTAATGATAGCTAGTATGCAGTCAAAGCCAGCTACTAGTCAGGCAATAAGCAGCATAACTGTACCGTTCGGACTTACTTATTTCTAGTTACTTCTTACTAGCACTACTTCATATATATTGTTCTTGTTATACTAATACATTATTTTGAACCTACCTCTTGTTTTCCGTGTCCTACTTCCGCCACAAACTGGTCACTACCACCGTGCGGCAAAGTTTCACCACAATTTTACAACAAATTGGCGACAAAGATCCACAACAGTATATAGGGAACAATATTCAATGTGTGGATGAATAGCAGTTATATTTATCCTTTTCGACTGTAAAATGATGAGACCTAACTGCCAATCTAGTAGTGTGCTTACATTTGGTACACCACTTAAATTTGTAAAATTGACATACTAAAGAGAAAAGAACATCAGAACCATTACTATAAAAATATTTATGGAAAAGCCACAGGGAAGCTATATTAGTTCGTTGGGAAAGAGACTGAAGCTGAGGAGCCAGGTTAGAAATGATAATATTGCAGATTCTTTGGATTTTATCAAGAGTTTCTAAATGCATAGCAGCAGCACCAGCCCAGATTTGACAACAGTATTCAATGTATCGATGAGTAGCAGACTTAGAAATAAGATAGATTCTTTGGAGAAGAAATGTTGAGCACAGTATAATGAAACCAATTTTTAGCAGCAGTCATAGCAATAATGTTTCTACTTTATGTCAGGGGAAAACATTAGCCTGAGAAGATGCAATGAGTCCGTTTTGGAGATTAGCATCAGCCATACTGATCAAAAGTGTTATGGTGCCCTCCTACAAGGAATGGACTCTTCCTCTTGTTATAAATAATTACTTGCATGACTTCTGGAGCAGTTAGCAAGTGCAGTGAACAAAGACTGTTAATGAGAGGAGTTAACAAAGGCAGTTGATGACAGCTACTAGTCAGGCAATAAGCAGCATAATAATACCTTTGGACTTACTTATTTCTATATAACTTATTACTAACACTTCCTTTGAATATCTTGTTTCTTGTTATACTAATACACTGTCTTGAACCTGCCTCTTGTGTTCCGTGTCTTACTTCCAGTCAAACCGATTACTACAACTTTGCGACGAGGTTTTGCCTCAACAACACCACAACAAATTGGCGATGAAGATTCCAAATGGAATTTCTTTCTTATCAATGGTTTATGAAAAGAATGAGAATGATTCCCCCTTGTGTATACATCATCGCAAGACTTTGATGGGAAGGCCTGAACTGGTAGTACATAGGAATTATGCTTGTTAGAACATTTTCTGTTCAAATAGTAATAGAGTAGTGAGAGGTTTGTTATATTTCATCTTTTTGGAAGAGGTGAGTGGGTGAAAAGAATTCGTCGCTCTTAAAGCCATATAAAAAATTTTAAACTCTGTGCAGTATGGAAGTTGAGGATTGGACAGATATGGCAGCAATTCTTCATTTTTGGTCTGATCCAACTCTTGGAAAGAGCATAGCATTCTTCTTCTCTTACGTACCATGTCCCTTTAGAACGTAGGCAATCATAGGCCTCCACTTCTTCCTGTAATTGTTGCTCTTAATATGTTTTACCCTGTTGTTTCTCCCAAATCCTGCTCTGTCATCTCTTTGTTTAAGCCCATCAAATATGTCACACACAATTTTCCCCCATATTTATTTCCCCTCTGTCTGCCTTGTGTGTATCAGATTCACTAAGTCCTCCTTCCTCAGTAGAAGTTCTTTGTAGCTCTTAACAAAAAAAAAATTTGTCTTTTTGCTATTTTTCCCAAGCCCTGTTTTACCATCCAATTTACTGAAACCCATCAACTTGTTACATGCATTTTTCTTCTGTCCCGCTTTCACTCAATCTCTCTTGTGAGTATTAGATTTTCCAAGTCCACCTTCCTCATTACATGTTCCAGAAACTTCAGCTGTCCTTTTCTGATATTAGGTATAAGTTTCCTTTTTGTTTTAATTTTCTCTGAAATCTCATTGTTGCTCACATTTTTGGTTCATGTTATCCTCAGTATCCTTCTGTAGAAACATTTTTGTTGCTTTGAGTCACTTCTTCATCTTTGAGGAGATTGTCCATCATTCATTGCCATATAGAACAGATATCACGTAACAGTTCGGTACTCTTTTTTTTGTTTGTAACAAAGATTTTATATCTCTTAATACTCTGCTTAGCTTTTGCAAGGCTCTTTGCCCACCTTAATGTGTCTTTGGATCTCAGTGCCACACTTTCCATCTTTCTGTTAGAACACTTCCCAGATAAACCTTCAAAACAAGGTGATTTCTTTAGAGCACAAGTATATTTTCTCTAAAAAAAAATGACAGCATTATTAATGTTGATATTTTCGAATGTGTTTATGTTCATTTTACACACGATATAACTTTGGACTAATTTTTAGTCCCATCACTTCATAAACATATGCCAAACTGAAAACATCCAGTTTTTGATAATGACTAAGATGGTCAGTCAGTCAGTCAAGTGCCATACGTGATACACGCTTTGAGTGATCATGTCTCTAAGCAGAATATTATCCCACAGTAGGTTGCCATTGCATTTTGTGGTAGACTGGTTGCGAGCCAAGGCTATAGAACCCAATCTGTCCTATTATTTGTCTCATAGCTAGAGGGGAAAGAGATGTTTAATATTATTAAATAGTAATTAGTGGGGGATCAGTTTATTCAAAACAATATAAAACTGATCCCCCATTTTATTCCCAGTAGAAGCATTAATCATTTTTTTTAACTATTATATTCAATCAGTCAGTTAAGTGCTATACGTGATACACGCTTTGGATGATCATGCTTTGAAAGAGACATGACTGACTGGGCAGAATATTATCCTACAGTAGGTTGCCATTGCTTTCTGTGGTAGACTGGTTGCCAGCCAAGGCTATAGAACTCAATCTGTCCTATTATTTAACTAATAACTGGAGGGAAGAGACGGATTAATACCTTTCCCAAGGGTATTTGTGTGTAAGTGAATGCAAGGAATTCAACTGGAATTTGAATTCGCCACCCTGATTTGTTGCTCTGAGTTGATATTCAGTGCACCACAATGCACATCCCATCTAAGATTGTCAAAATGTTAGTGAAGTAACTGTTATTATAGAAATTAAAGTTATATCTATCCATTTCATCTATAAAATTATGAGATATTTACCCGTCGCATTTTTGTGACGGGTGGGTACCGTATCATCTCTCAGTTGCATCTCTGTCCTCGAAGACTGAGTGCAGCTCAGCTGTAGCTCTGTCCGTGAGGATGGTTGCTTCTGAGAAAAATTACACTGATAGATGCCCGGTCCCGGGTAACAGTGTCCTGCGACTGTGCCACCCCATTACAGCAGAGGGGTGGACCAGGAGCTTGTCACCGGGGCCAGCTCAACTGGAGAAGTTTGTCCCTGTGCCCATCAGTATGCGGTCAGGTACACCTTAAAAAAAGACCTTGTGTCACATCCCGCTCCAGTGGGAGAGTAGGGTAAATACCATAAAATGATGAAACCTAGCTGCCAGTGAAGTACTTTTCATAAAATCTAGGTAACATAGAGGAAATTGATGTCTATTTTGTTTTGTACAAAAATGTGGCACAAGGCCAAAAAAAAAAGAGGTGTATGGGAGAAGGCTAGTCTTCAGATTATAATTAAACAGATAGCCACAATTAATTATCCAAACAAACCACAGGATTCCTTACAACAAAACAACACATTTATAACTAATCATTCTTAGTACAGGCACCATAATAGAGACTCAAAACAAATACCACAAAAGTCGTGATAGAAAATGCACAAGGATGTTACATTTGGCAATGGGAAAGTGACTGAAGCTGAGATGCCAGGTCAGGATCAATAAAATTGCAGATTATTCCTTGGATTTTATCAAGAATCTGTAAATTGCATCAAACCATATGTAGCAGCAATATTCAGAGCATGGGTAAATGATAGACTTACACTACTGGCCATAATTATTAGGCAACCTCAATTTTTTTAAAAGAAATGATGTATTTCATACTATTTTTAAGTGAATAATTCTAAATGATTTATAAATGGAACTTTGTGTGTGTGTGTGCCTGTTACCTATAGACTCCGAAACAGCTGAACCGACTTTCTTGAAAATTTACACAGTTGTACTATAAGTGTCTGCGAGTGTTCTTAGCTAGTTTTTGTGTCAAGGTACCCCCCCGACAAATCTCAAAAATCGATAATTGAAAAAAATTGGGTTATAGAAGGAGTGGTCAGATTTTAATCAAATTTGATACACTCATAGACAAAGACATAAGAAACAATATTCAGAAGTTTCAAGGTTGCAGTTCTTACAATAGTGCAGAAAATCGATAATATATATATATGTATATATATATATATATATATATATATATACATACTGCTAGTTCTAAATGAAAATGGAATGGTTCTTTTTTACCCATCCCACCCTGTATAACTTCAGACATGGTACAAAGGAAAAAAGCCTCTTTAGCTTGTGATCATGTATGTGATTTCTATGAGAGGTTTGGGGAGAGCTTTAGCCCCAATAGACATTCAAATCAAGGAGGTGACTCAGCTAATCAGGACTGAAGTAAATACCATGTACACTACCGGCCATAATTATTAGGCCGCCCCAGTTTTTTTTTTAAATATTGTATTTTTTACTAATTTTAGTATTTATTGCCAAGTGGATAATTCTAAATGAAAACAGAATGGTTCTTTTGTTATTATTATTTTGCAAAGTTTTACAAGGCAATAAAGCAAAGATGAACTTGTCCAAATTTCTTCTTTCTTTCATTGATGAAACTGCAATATAGGTAATTATTAAATATTTATAAATTCATTTGATGCACATGTTATTGTGCAGTATTAACAAAAGAACCATTCTATTTTCATTTACAATTATTCACTTGGCAATAAATACTAAAAAAATAGTATGAAATACATCATTTTTTTTAAAACCCTGGGGTGGCCTAATAATTATGGCTGGTAGTGTATATATTTTTAAGATAGATTCAAAAGAATGTTTCCAAAAATTAATTTCTTTCTAAAATAGTGCTTGTTATTGTATAAAGAACTATAAATACACGGTTTTCTACAAACAAAGTTGTCAGCTAAAAAGAAGTTATAATTTTAACTACAGTACACGTAAAGAACATGAAAACAATTCAATTGTTATTATTTATATATGTGCCATATGTGATACATGCTTGGGAAGTCATGTCCCAAAAGAGACATGACTGATTAGAAAGAAGATTTTCTTGCAGTAGTTGCCAATCAAGGCTATAGACCTGAATGTGTCTTGTTATTCAACCCATGGCTAGTGGAAGAAGAGATGGATTAATACCTTTCACAAGATATTTGTATGTCATTGAATAAAACAAATTGATTGAAATAATGTTTTAAGATATATTGTCAGCCTATCTATCTATCCTTCCCAATATACACCCTTGTGCAAATTAATTAAAGCAACTACTTTAGTTTCCTTTCTTTCATCATACAGTCAGTTTTAGACCCACTGGAGTGGCAGGGTGTAATCATTTTTTATTTTTTCCCAAGATTAGGTCATTTGCTGTGGTGTACAGTAACATGAATTTATTTTCGAAGTGTATGAGGAAATTTCTTTTAGCATTGAAAAATGTTGCATTGTCTAAATTAGCTCACATTGATAAAAAGGCCCAAAATAAGACAGCCTCCATTATTATCATCCCATCTAACACATCATCTTGTAATATTATGGACAAAATTTATAATTATCTTTCTACTTTCTTTCCTCAGCTGATGTACTTTTGCATTGACTTATAACCTACTTATGTTTTCATGTTTAGCATAATGCAATCATCATAAAAATACCTTGTGCCAGACTTGGTTCAGCCTATGTACTCAATTTTTTTTTTTTGTCAGCAGAATTTTCTTATATTTTATGTCCAAAATGTTTTTTTCTGTATTTTAAAAATTATTTTTTTCTAAAATGTTTTTTCTCTTTCTGTTGTTGTTTGTACTTTATGTACCATTTTGAGAACTGAACATCCCCCACTCCCCACAAATCTAGTACATGTGGAGTCTCCTGTGAAATATGAAAAAGTAAAAATAGAAACTTGATGAAGACACAGCCTCTTAAAAGGTCAATGAGTCACATATTTCATGCACCCCTCATTTCAAAGAAAATCGTGAAGAAAAAAATGCAATATCTATCAAAAAGAAAAGTAAAAAAAAAGCAAAACATATTTTACCTCTAAATTCAGGAAATTCTTCACAATGGATCTAGCAGAAACAAAAATAACAAACAAAAAAATATCTTTTGTCTAAAAATACAAAGGTTATTTTTTACCACACTCCAAAAATCATTCAGTATTATCCAATGATGAATATTATTAAAAAATTATCTAATATTACTAAATCCTCATTCAGTATTATACAATATTATCAAATATTATCCAATTACCTTCCAATATTATCAAATAATCTACCCAATATTATTCAATAATATCTAATATCAAATGTATTATTCAATATTATCAAATATCCAATAATCTTATATAATAATTATTAAGAATACACCTTTAAGTGCCGAATCTAGGTGCATTGTCAGTGTCGTTGCTCCTATGTCACTAGAAGTTTCAGGTCTAAATAAACAACAGACTTCTTCGTAGGTGACCTGACTGAATATGATCAGTATTCGGCCCACACCCAGACTAAAAAATTTGCTACTAGCTTTAGGATGTGCATGATATAAATTCCCCTTGAAAACAGCAACCAATCAAGACTTCACTTGGGCTATATGATGCTATAGGTAGGGCATGCTCAGTTGTACTGAATAATAATATATTGTCAGTCTGTCTGTCTATCTATCTATATATCCATCCAAATATACACCCTTGTGGAAGTTAATTGAAAAAAACTGCTTTAGTTTCCTTTCATTCACTATATGGTCAGTTTTAGACCCACTGGAGTGGCAGGGTGTAATCATTTTCTTTTTTTTTTCCCCAAGATTAGGTCATTTGCTGTGGTGTGCAGTGACATGAATGTATTTTTGAAGTGTATGATTATGACTTTCCACATCTCCCTATCCATGATGACTCTTAGCATGCTTTCTCTTATTACACCACCCAAACCCCATAAATCTAGAATATAAACATATAGAAATGGGCATAGGACAGACGTTTGCGAGAAGTTCTTTGAGAAGGACTTACTTCTTCCCAAGCTCACATTCAGAATCACGGCTAGGTTACAGCTACTATACCTCTGATTATTATAGATTGGTACTATTGTATTGAATAATTTCGATTAACTTTGTCTGCTTTTGATGTATGAAAATATAATTACTTCTTTTCCTATATTACGGGTATTTGTTCAATGGGGTAATGGATAATAGTGAAATTGTATTTTGGGGTAATTGCAGCAAAAAGGTTGGGAACCTATGCATTAAAGTATTGTTGTATGATGGGTAACATTCTCTAAGAGTGGTTTCCAAACCTTTTTCTCTCTGAGCTGCATTTTTGGAATTAAAATTTACTCACCCCTCACCAAATTTTATGTGATAAAAATTGCATTAAAAAAAAACACACACACAAAAAAACAGAGAACTTTAAAAGGGAGATAACTGTAGATTCAAAGTCAGAGCAATATCCTTGATAACTCTCTCCTCCAATTTGCAGACCCTAGTTTTAATAAAAAATATCACAGTGATAAAATTGATCAAAAAATCAAACTATCGATACTGGGACTTATGCATGTAACCCATATAATATTTTAAATTTTGAAATCATATTTACTTTTTGGCATTTGAATTTTTTAAAGCTGTTTCTAAATCTTGGATTGTCTTACCACCTCACCTGCTTTCCTCTTTCACTGCACCTAGGTAATTAGATATTACTAACGCTTCATCCTGAAAATGATACAGAGGAAAGATGAATGTGGTATTATGGATAAGTGGCACATGAAAATATGCATATGGAAGATCAAGATCCTCATTTTTTTGTGTTCTTGCCATAGGAAAACCTGTTATGATGTAGGCACTGAGCCCATGTCTGCAGTAATTAAGGTGGTTGTATTTTGTTATAATGGTTGAGTAGGAAAAACTTGAAGCAACTGAAATGTGGTTCTATAGAAAGATGCTGCAGATATCATGGATTGAGCATGTGAGCAATGATGTGGAGTTGAAAATTAAAAGGAAATTCATATTGACCATCAGGAAGAGGCAACTAAACTTTCACTAGAAACAAAAAAGAGAGTGCTGGATTGCTATGTGGTGTCAGTTCTTCAATATGGCAGTGACTGTTGGACAATATCATCAAAGATAAAGGAAAAACTTGAAGCAACTGAAATGTGGTTCTACAGAAGGAGGCTGCAAATATCGTGGATCAAGCATGTGAGCAGTGATGAGGTTTTGGAAAGGATGGAAACGAAAAGGAAATTAATACTGAGCATCAAGAAGAGTACAGCTGAAGTTCCTGGGACATGCAATGAGGAAAGAGGGCTTGGAGAACCTGATACTAACAGGCCAGATAGAGGGTAAAAGAGACAGGGGAAAGCAGCGGATAACATATTAGAAGGACCTAATAAGGTGGATGATGGGACGAGGGTTGCGTGGTGTAACAAGGGAAAGCGTGCTAAGAGCCACCAGGGATAGGAAGACATGGAAAGCCATGATTGCTTACGTCCTGAAGGGATAGGGCATATAGAAGAAGAAGAAGCCTGGGATTGTGAGCTCCTGCAATAGGACTGAGGCATTGATAACCATTTCAGACAGAATAAGAAGCTCAGGTTTATACTGAAGAAGATGCAGTTGTACTTCTGAAAAGTTGGATTGTAAACCCCTTACAATGCAGTTTTTACATTATTTGAACTATTGTCTTCATCGTTGTTGCTATTTGTACAATGTTTCAGCCATTGAACATTCCACCCTCCTTCAGGTGCTAGGAATTTTGAACTGAACCCTTTATTACAATCACCGGGGTATATGATATTCATTCCTTGTGTAGTTGATATTGCAATTTCTTTATGTTAATGGTTTTCTTTAGTATTTTTACCAGAGCTCATATTGCAATTCTGATCTTTCCTGGCACTCCGTATTATTGGTTCCAATATAGTGTTCATCTCTATGCTTGGTTCGATTTGAAATTCCTAGCAACTGAAGAAGGCCTGCGCATATAACGGCTAACAAAGATGAGAACAACAGTTCAAATAATGTAAACATTGTAAACAAATTATAATATAAAAATATTATATTCTTAATGATTCATTAAAAATAAATTTTGTTTAATGTTTAGGCTCAGTGTTAAATCATTTCTGTTTTTCTTCATCAAATCTATTCTTTAAATAAATTAATGTAAAATTTAATTTTATTCAGTTATATATTCAATATTTGTATTTGTCTAAATTTCTGAGATGAGGTAGTATTTACAGTATTTACATTATTAGGACTATTGTCCTCATCTTTGTTACCATTTGTACAATGTTACGGCCATTGTATGCTCTGGCCTTCTTCAGGTGCTAGGAATTTCAAACAAAACCCTTTATTACAATCATTGAGGTATATCATTTTCATTCCATAGTAATACTTTGATTGGAAGTCATGAATTATCTCCCTTTATTCCTGCAAGTTACTTGTTCACAACTCTTTGGGTCAAGTCACAGGAACTAACCAGCGTCTACTGGGCCATGTGTCCTTAAGGAAACGTTAAGATGAAGACAATATTCCAAATAATGTAAATACTGTAAATACTACCTCATCTCAGAAATACAGACTAATAAAATGATCTATTATTAAACATCATACAAATGGCAACAAAGATGACGACAATATTCCAAATAATGTAAACACTACCTCATCTCAGAAATATAAACAAATAGAATGATCTATTATTAAACATCGTACAAATGGCAACAAAGATGAGAACAATAGTCCGAACAATGTTAAATACCGTAAATACTACCTCATCTCAGAAATATAGACAAATAGAATGTTGTATTATTAAACATCGTACAAATGGCAACAAAGATGACAACAATAGTCCAAATATTGTAAATACTACCTCATCTCAGAAATATCGACACAGAATGATCTATTATTAAATGTCGTACAAATGGCAACAAAGATGACAACAATAGTCTGAATAATGTAAACACTACCTCATCTCAGAAATATAAACAAATAGAATGATCTATTATTAAACATCGTACAAATGGCAACAAAGATGAGAACAATAGTCCAAACAATGTTAAATACTGTAAATACTACCTCATCTCAGAAATATCGACACAGAGAATGATCTATTATTAAATGTCGTACAAATGGCAACAAAGATGACAACAATAGTCTGAATAATGTAAATACTACCTCATCTCAGAAGTATAGAAAAATACCCCTTAAAAATACCCCTTAAAAATACCCCTTACATTGGTTTAAGAGATGGTATATATGGCGATTATATTTTTTCAGATTGTGTTTTGTTTATTTTCAATTTGACTGTTTTCATTATTATTTTGGTAGATAAGTAGTTGGCAGTAAAAAGACATCCATTGAAGATACATGCATAAATAAATTGGGTTGACTTGTCTGGAAATACTGTCTTAACAGTACCCATCATCAGGGCCTCAAGAAGCACCACCGGAGACGACTGCATAGTCCAGAAAACATCACAAAATCTCAGTAAAATAGACCCAATATTATACACCTGCTGATAGGAAGGCCCCTTTTATACTTTACTTGAAGGTTTAGATCCCTGACTATCAGTCAACATCAAAACCCAGAAAACATTTACCTCCAGCATTCTTAATGAGGGAACAAATAACCCACAAAAAATTCAGGCATGAGTGTATGGGCCTATTCTGCTAATTAATTTTAAAAATCTATTTGCATCACAGATTTTTAATCCCATGCTCATGCACACTTAATATGAATGAATAGAGATGAACAGCCATCATTACATATACAATATTATATACTTGCTGATGGGAAAGCCTCTTTTGAAGTTACTTGAAGGTTTGGATCCCTGACTATCAGTCGAATAACATCAACCCAGAAAACATTTACCTCCAGCACCCTTAATGAGGGAACAAATAACCCATGAAAGATTCAGGCGTGAGTGTATGGGCCTATTCTGCTAGAGACCAGAACAGAATTCATCCTTGGTTCAGAAACATTGAACCAGTCAGAGACTTAGGGTACCAAGACAAGGTCAGGCATATACATGAGGACTAAACGACCCATTGGGGACCACTTCTTTTTATGGCAATGTTATGCCTATAAATTAGGGCATGTATCCCAGTTTCATAAAAATTAGCAGATGCGGACATTTTTTTTACATCAGTTTTCACTTCTTCATCACCACACTAACACTTTCCCTTCAGTGCCTCTTTCATTGGATCAAAGAGATACATACTATCATTCATAGGTGGAACACTGCCATTGAAAAAGGTGTTGACTATATTGAAAAGTAGGAATGTGAACCCGTGATGTACACTAATAACTATAATTATTAGGCAACCCACTTTTTTTAAAAGAAATAATGTATTTCATACTATTTTTAGTATTTATTGCCAAATGAAAATGAAATGGTTCTTTTGTTATTATTACTTTGCAAAATTTTACAAGGCAAAAAAGCAAAGATGAACTCATCCAAATCACCCTAAATTTTTTTCATTTCTTCCTTGATGAAACTGCAATATAGGTAATTATTAAATATTTATAAATTCATTTGATGCACGTTATTGTGCAATATTAACAAAAGAACCATTCTATTTTCATTGACAATTATTCACCTGGCAATAAATACTAGAAATTAGTATGAAATACATCAGTTTTTTAAAACACTGGGGTTGCATAATAATTATGGTTGGTAGTGTATATCTATGTCTTAATGTAAGACATATTTGATTGTATGGCTTATTTCTATTTAAGAATAGACAGATTGATAAAAATATGCTATATAAGGATAGAATTAGATAAATAAAGAATAGATTTAGGTATATTGATAGTTACGAATTGATTTCAAGCAATGCAAGGCTTGATCCATCCTCATTAGCAGTGTAGATCTAGATAGATAGATAGATATGAACAGACTGGAGACAGATAGATAGATAGATATGAACAGACTGGGATAGATAGATAGATAGATATGAACAGACTGGGATAGATAGATAGATAGATATGAACAGATCAGATAGATAGATAGATAGATATGAACAGACTGGGATAGATAGATAGATAGATATGAACAGACTGATAGATAGATAGATAAGGAACAGACTGGGATAGATAGATAGATAAGTGGAAACAGACTGGGATAGATAGATAGATATGAACAGACTGGGATAGATAGATAGATATGAACAGACTGGGATAGATAGATAGATATGAACAGACTAGATAGATAGATAGATATGAACAGACTGGGATAGATAGATAGATATGAACAGACTGGGATAGATAGATAGATAAGTGAACAGACTGGGATAGATAGATATATGAACAGACTGGATAGATAGATAGATATGAACAGACTGGGATAGATAGATAGATATGTAGTTACCGATAGATAGATATGAACAATTGGGATAGATAGATAGATAGAAATAGACTGGATAGATAGATAGATAAGTAGCTAGACTGGGATAGATAGATAGATATGAACAGACTGGGATAGATAGATAGATAAATGAACAGACTGGGATAGATAGATAGATATGAACAGACTAGATAGATAGATAGACAGAACAGATCGATAGATAGATAGATAGAAACAGACAGACAGATAGATAGATGAGTGAACAGACTGGGATAGATAGATAGATATGAACAGACTGGGATAGATAGATAGATAAGTAAATAGACGGGGATAGATAGATAGATATGAACAGACTGGGATAGATAGATAGACAGAACAGACTGGGATAGATAGATAGATATGAACAGACTGATAGATAGATAGATATGAACAGACTGGGATAGATAGATAGATAGATATGAACAGACTGGGATAGATAGATAGATAGAAACAGACTGGGATAGATAGATAGATATGAACAGACTGGGATAGATAGATAGATATGAACAGACTGGGATAGATAGATAGATATGAACAGACTGGGATAGATAGATATGAATGGATTGGGATAGATAGATAGATATGAATGAATGGATAGATAGATAGATATGAACAGACTGGGATAGATAGATAGATAGAAACAGACTGGGGATAGATAGATAGATATGAACAGACTGGAGATAGATAGATGGAACAGACGGGATAGATAGATAGATAGAACAGACTGGGATAGATAGATAGATATGTGAACAGACTGGGATAGATAGATAGATAGAACAGACTGGGATAGATAGATAGATATGAACAGACTGGGATAGATAGATAGATATGAACAGACGGGGATAGATAGATAGATATGAACAGACTGGGATAGATAGATATGAACAGACTGGGATAGATAGATAGGAATGAACAGACTGGGATAGATAGATAGATATGAACAGACTGGGATAGATAGATAGATATGAACAGACTGGGATAGATAGATAGATATGAACAGACTGGGATAGATAGATAGATATGAACAGACTGGGATAGATAGATAGATAGATAGATATGAACAGACTGGGATAGATAGAGACAGAACAGACTGGGATAGATAGATAGATATGAACAGACTGGGATAGATAGATAGATATGAACAGACTGGGATAGATAGATAGATATGAACAGACTGGGATAGATAGATAGATATGAACAGACTGGGATAGATAGATAGATATGAACAGACTGGGAGAGAGAGAGAGAGACAGACAGATAGATAGATAGATAGATGGACAGACTGGGATAGATAGATATGAACAGACTGGGATAGATAGATAGATATGAACAGACTGGGATAGATAGATAGATATGAACAGACTGGGATAGATAGATAGATATGAACAGACGGGGATAGATAGATAGATATGAACAGACTGGGATAGATAGATAGATATGAACAGACTGGGATAGATAGATAGATATGAACAGACTGGGATAGATAGATAGATATGAACAGACTGGGATAGATAGATAGATAGATAGAATAGACGGACAGATAGATAGATGAATGAATGGATAGATAGATAGATATGAATGAATGGATAGATAGATAGATATGAACAGACTGGGATAGATAGATAGATAGAAACAGACTGGGATAGATAGATAGATATGAACAGACTGGGGATAGATAGATAGATATGAACAGACTGGGATAGATAGATAGATATGAACAGACCGGGATAGATAGATAGATATGAACAGACTGGGATAGATAGATAGATATGAACAGACTGGGATAGATAGATAGATAGAAACAGACTGGGATAGATAGATAGATAGATAGATAAGAACAGACTGGGATAGATAGATAGATAGATAGATATGCAAACAGACTGGGATAGATAGATAGATAGATAGATATGAACAGACTGGGATAGATAGATAGATAGATAGATATGAACAGACGGGATAGATATATATATGAACAGACTTTGGGATAGATAGATAGATAGATAGATATGAACAGACTGGGATAGATAGATAGATAAGTGAACAGACTGGGATAGATAGATAGATATGAACAGACTGGGATAGATAGATAGATATGAACAGACTGGGATAGATAGATAGATATGAACAGACTGGGATAGATAGATAGATATGAACAGACTGGGATAGATAGATAGATATGAACAGACTGTGAGTGATAGATAGATATGAATGAATGAGTAGATAGATAGATAGATAAGAAAATACTTAGATATTATAATATTATTATCATATAAATATATATTGTTGATCTTTATTATTGCTTGATTTTAATTAATTTTAAAAATCTATTTGCATCACAGATTTTTAATCACACGCTCATGCACACTTAATATGAATGAATAGAGATGAACAGCCATCATTATATATACATGAATTCAAATTCACAGACTGACTGATAAAATATATTCGATCAATAAATACATGGATTTGATTCTGTTCTGAGCTGGACCAACCCAGAAATTCTGCTTTTATCTACTTTTTTTTTCCATCCAGTCGGAAATGAAGAACTCTTTACATATGCAGTGTTAAACTTATAAAGCAAGCCAAATTTGCATTTTGCATTCAATGTCGATACTGACCGAACAGTCCGACATTTGCACTTGATGATATAGTTAAACATAATTCCTCACAGCTTTTTCCCATTTTGCCTCAAGGTATATTTATAGTTATTTTATGAATATTTTTGACTTGTCTTTCAGGTAAGTGAGACCTTTTTTCTTAAAGGTGCTCAAATAAAAAGAGCTTTTGTGCCAAGTTTATTTTGGTTAAACGTCATTAATGATTTTGCAGGTATTAGGGTAACAAGCATCAGATGATTCAATGAGATTTTCTAGAATATCTGTAATTTCTAGAATATCTAGAATATTTCTAGAATATCTGTAATTTCAAAAGAACAAGTTCTCTCGGGGTAATATTTTGAATATTCAGTCAATTAAGTGCCATACGTAAAACACACTTGGGTGATCATATCTCGAAAGAGACATGACTGACTGGACAGAAGATTATCCTGCAGTAGGTTGCCATTGCTTTCTGTGGTAGATTGGTTGCGAGCCAAGGCTATAGAAGCCAATATGTCCTGCTATTTAACCCATGACTGGAGGGAAGAGACAGATGAATACCTTTCCCAAGGGTATTTGTGCGTAAGTGAATGCAATGGATTCAACTGGAATTTGAACTCGGCTCCCCGATTTCTCATTATCCACTGCACCACAACGTACATTTGAATATTACCCACCCTAAAGGCATGAAGGTTAATTATGATTATTAATTAGTATGAATATTGTATTGTAAGACAACATATGACAGCAGAGACCGTACTTTTACAAAAAAAAAAGAAAAAAAAAAGAAGTTTATTGCCATTTATTTTTATACTAAAGATCACCCAATTCAAGGTTCAAGAGCCTGTCAAGTTAGACTGTAATGTGAAAATGGTTATAAGGATGCATGACAAGAATGAAAGAGTATGTGGCCAAAACTGAGGATTATGAGGACAAGGAGGATATATTTCTTTTATAAGTTCACCAAATTCAAGGCTGAAGAACTTGTTGAAGTTCAGGTTTACAGTTAAAATGATTATGACAAGAGTGATACATGATACATGATACGAATAAAAAAGGTGATAAGAAATAAAGATGATGAGGATAAAGTGGAAAGGTAACAACTGACTCTTGACTTAAAGAAATTAAGATTATAATGTCTAGGGAAGCATCCACATGGGAGTGTGAGTCACAAAAAGATGAGTGCAATGTTTTCCTCAAATTTGGAATACAAAAAAATGGAGATGAAAACAAGATGGCATGCTTTAACTAAAAGTCTGAACTAAAGAATTGTACTCATCTGATTATTTGCCATTCAGTCAGTTAAGTGCCATACGTGATACACACTTGGGCAATCATGTCTCGAAAGAGACATGACTGACTGGGTAGAAGATTATCCCGCAGTATGTTGCCATTGCTTTCCGCGTTAGACTGGTTGCCAACCAAGGCTATAGAACCCAATCTGTCCTGCTATTTAACCCATAACTGGAAGGAATAGACGGATTAATACCTTTTCCAAGGGTATTTGCACATAAGTGAATACAATGGATTCAACTGGAATTTGAACTCAGCTCCCTGGTTTCTCGTTCTGAGCCAATATCCACTGTACCAAAACGTACATCCTATTTGCCATTACAATAGCCATAAAAAAATTTAAGAAGTCATGAACGTAGTGTTCAAGAATGCATTTATATAGAAGTCTGTTTTCTTTAAAAAATGGCCGTTTGAGTGAAACTTTCTTCTTAGAATTGAAATGAAACTCTGTGGAAGTGGCACAATGTGTCCTGTTTGTAAAGGTCTGAACTGGTCGAATGAAAGAACGGATCTAATCTGAGTTTGAGTTTTGTTTAACGACATATCAACATCTGTGGGTTATTTAATGCCAAAAGGTGGGGTTTTAAGTCATTTTTTTAATGTTCAGTTCTAGTGAAAAGGATGATTTAGTCAGATTTTGATAAAAGTTTTTTACTTTTATTCTTTTTTATTGTAGAAAACTGAAGATGTCTTCTAATTTTGTATTTAAAAATGTTTTGCTGAGAATCATTTTTTTCCTTCAAAAATGTGTTATAGCAATAATTTTTTTCAAAATGTATTGTTGGTAACATTTTTCCTTCAAAAATGTATCTTTTTCTATAAAAGTCTCTCTCTCTCTATATATATATATATGTATGTATGTATTTGTATAAAAGTGTATTTTTATACTTTCATAGTGTTTTGACCCCATTTTAGGTGGTTAACTATTTACCCATAGCTGGCACCCTAACAAGTGCTAGCACTCCAGGTCAGGTTGGATCTGAGAACAACAGTAATTAGGAGGTGGTTCTATATTCCTCACAACCTCCCCATCAGAGGCCTTGTTGCTGGAGGTAGTTTACCGTCATGCCCAGGACCTGATCTAATCTGAACTTTTATCGTAGATATAGTGATAAATTCATGGTAAGTATGCAACATTGTGCCAAATACATGTGGGACATGTTAAAATCAAGCAGGTACAAAAATTTAAATATCTGGGAAGTGTTCTAACAGAAGATGGAAAGTGCAACACAGAGATCCAAAGGCAAATTGGCATGGCGAAGGAAGCATTCCAGAAGTTGAGTAAAGTATTAAGACACAGGAAACTTTCACTAGAAACAAAGAACAGAATACTGGATTGCTATGTGATGTCAGCTCTTCAATAAGGCAGTGAATGTTAGACAATATGAACGGAAAACTTGAAGCAGCTGAAATGTGGTTTTACAGAAGGATGCTGTGGATATCATGGACCGAGCATGTGAGCAATGACGAGGTGTTGAAAAGAATGAAAACAAAAAGAAAATTAATTTTGAGCATCAGGAAGAGACAGCTGAAGTTCCTGGGACTTGCAATGAGGAAGGAGGGCTTGGAGAATCTGATAGCAATAGGCCAGATACAGAGAAAAATAGACAGAGGAAAACAACGGATAACATATTTGAAGGGCCTGAGCAGGTGGATGACAGAACGGGGGTTGCGAGATGTTACAGGAGAAAGTGTGCTAAGAGCCACCAAGGATAGGGAGATGTGGAAGGCCATGATCGCCTACGTCCTGAAAGGACAGGTACATAGAAGAAGAAGATGCAACATTGTATCTATGGTTCAAGAGGTTTCAGTGTAAAGAACAAGACATGACCCAGCTGACCATGTAAATAATTTTGAACTTTTTCAAAGCTGGAAAGCTCACGTTCAGCATTTCCAGCCGAAACATGACAGCAATCCTTCGTTTCTGGCCGAATCTGACTCTTGTAAAGATAAATTGGTGGCAGAAGGAGGAATGTACTTCCTGGAGCAATAGAATGGTCTGTAGTTTAAGGCTGAATGCTTTGCTTGCAAATTCTCCATTAATTTTCTTGCACTTCCTGCTTGTGGAATTCCTTTCCATTTTCTTGCTTCCCCGACAGCTACAATCTCCAAGAATTTAAATGTAAAGTCAATAGTCATCTCCTATCTCACTAACATTCATCATCTCTCTCATGCTCTTTTCTCTGTCCACTCCACTCTCATCAGTATTCTCATCTTTCTCTTACCCACTTCCTGACACCCCCTATAACCTGTCACTCTTTCTCATAACTTTCCTTCTATGTAACCCCCTGCAAAACAGTGGCAGTAAAATGCCTTGCTTGGAGCAATATGATTATAAGAATTTAAATGTAAAGTCAATAATCATCTCCTATCTCACAAACTTCATCCTCTCTCTCATGCTCTCTTCTATGTTCATTTCACTCTCATCAGTATTCCCATCCTTCTCTTACCCACTTCCTGACACCCCCTATAACCTGTTATTCTTTCTCATAACTTTCCTTCTATGTAACCCCCTGAAAAACAGCAGCAATGAAATGCCTTGCTTGGGGCAATATGATTACATAAAAAAAAAAAAATTCAACATTTAATTTGTCTCGGGTATCCACACCCAACTTCCCACCCAGAACTGAGGCTCAACTGAGTGACCTTCACATTAAACATCTCCATATCTTTTAACCATAGTAGATAGAAATATGTAGCAGAATATTCAAATTCTAAGAGAGACACAGTTTCTCATCTTCATCAATCACTTCCCTGATGTCATCAGTTCTCAACTTGGTGTTTATGCTGATGACACAACTACAATGAAACCTGTCATATGCAACCACCTCTACTGCTGTCAAGACTGATCGCATACAGCAGGTGGTTGACCTATTTACGCCAGGGATGTACATTCTTCTCATCAGAATGTACATATTAGAATTTTACCCTGTCATCTGGTAATAAATAAATGAGAACATAAGAAAATGGTCTAACTTGAAAGAAATTTATTCAGCATAATTCATTTTTAAATTTTTAAAAATGTATTTACAACAGTCAATAAGGGACCAAAATATTTATTCACAAAAGATATTTATTAAGTTGATTTAAAAAAATGTATATGGCTTAAGTTTTTTCTTAGAAGTGAGTGATAGCAAAAGAGAATCTGCGATAATACATGGAAAAACATACAAAAAAACTGACAGCGATCGTGGGTGGGGGTAGAGAAACAGAGAGATAGAGACAGATATACTCAGATAGAAATAGAGTAGATAGATACACAAAAAAATAAAGGAACGAAAGAGATAGACATTTGAGAAAAGGATATAAATGGGATTTTCTCAATCCCTGAATTTATTCAAGTCAGTACAGAGACTGCAATAATTTCCTTGTACTTGTCAAATGCAATACATGTTGTACAAAACAGACGATGTTTGACGTGAGGTGAACTCAGGCAATGTATGTTTCAACAAGAAATAACAGTTTGATACAACACTACAATAACAAAACAATGAGGAAGTGTTCTTGACTTAGATCAAATCAAAATGAAATAGATTACTCACTCAGTCTCTCCTAATTTAAAATTTTTAAGTGTACGACTAAAATGGATTTTTTAAGCGATTGCTTGATCAGTGACTTTTACTCGTTGATGCTGGTCACGTTCTGGAGGTGGTCGGTCACTAAGGGTCAATTAACATTAGCAAATTGTCTGCATATAAAAACGGTCGTTAACAACAGGTGGCCGCTGACGAAGAGGAGCGCATACGGCAGGTTCTATTGTATTTACGCTTGTCTTAATACTAAGTCCAATATATCTGACAAAGTAATACTGGCAGCTGGTCTGAAAATATATATTCTAGTGAGTTGTTAACTAGGGCAGGGAATAGCTTGCAAATTTTAATACCTCTAAACTGTTATGTTTCAATCATCTCAGAAAAAACATTTTTGCCTTTCATCAGCATGGCTGATGCTAACCTCCAAGAAGCAACTCACTGTGTTTTCTTGGTCTCTCATTTTCCACTGACAGGAAATGGAGTGATTATATTAAATCAATTGGTAGGATTGTTGCTAAGAAGGTCACTAGGTTGTGCTAGATAATATTTATTTTACCAGAATCCATCTTGATCATTTATACACGGTAACCAAAAAAGTTCTGTTCATTATTAAAGGAAAAAGGAAAACGCTTCACAGTATGTGTAACTTATATTTAGTCTTCGAAGTAATCGTCATCGGCATCCAGAATCCTTCTGCCAATGTGTCTCCAGCTGTTCAATGCCCTTGCGGTAGAACCCAGGGGGTTTTGACACAATGAAGTCCATGAGAGCTTTGCGCAAGTCTGTTTCATTGGTGAAGGATTTCCCATGAAGATGATTGTCCAGGGAGTCGAAGAGGTGGTAATCGGATGGCGCAAGGTCAGGTGAATAAGGTGAATGGCACAATATCGCCTATACAAGTTGCTGTATGGTATCCCTGACCACTCGTGCGACATGCGGCCTGGCATTGTCATGGAGGAAAAGCACACTTTTGCGATTCACCAGTGCTGGCTCCTTCTGGCGCAATGCTTGTTGCACACGTTTCAATTGCTGCGAGTATAGGTCTCCAGTGACCGTTTGGCCTGTTGGTAGCAGTTCATAATGAATTACTTGACAACCTGTCCACCAGACACAAAGCATAATCTTGTGTGGGTGCATAGGCAGTCTTGCGGTATGAGAGACAACCAATGTCTGGAATGCTTGGAAGTTTTGTACAGAACCCACTTTTCATCACTGGTAAGCACTTGATTGAATAAGGATACAGTACAGTGGCGAGAAAGCAAAGATACACAGGCTGCCACTCGTTGTCCCTTGTGGACTTCCAACAGCGTTTGTGGAACCCACTTGCTCAGCTTGTATGTCTTACCTAGGTGGTGCAGGTGAAGTATAACTGTTTCATCGAAAACACTGAACTGTCTTGCAAGTTCACCACAAATTAGACTACTGTCCTCTTCAATGGCTGCCTTCAGGACTCCGTCATTCAAGACCTGTGGTCATTCACTGCAAGGCTCATCATGATGAGACAAATCTCCTGACTTGAATTTTTGAAACCAACACCTTGCAGAATGTTCATCCACAGCACTATCCCCAAATGCTTGACATATGCGGCGACTTGATATAGCTGTTGATAAGCCGACTTTGAAGTCGGAAAGCAAACAGCCCCGAACGAGATCTCTAGACACTTCCATCCTTCTCATAGCTGTCCAGCTTATAACTGATAGCCGGGTATAACACAGCCTGAAATAACACAGCCTAACCTAATAGTAATTTAGATGCAGCAAGATGAAGACTTTGTTCTCAAATAATTTATCAAATTCATAATTACTGGACATCCATATCCACTGCACCATGATGCACTGGATGTCAGCTAAGAACAAGAAATCGGGGAGCCAAGTTTGAATTCCAGTTGAATTCCCTGCATTCACTTACGTGCAAATACCGTTAGGAAAGGTATTAATCCATCTCTTTCCTCTAGTTATGGGTTAAATAACAGGACAGATTGGGTTCTATAGCCTTGGCTGGCAATCAGTCGACCGCAGAAAGTAATGGCAACCTACTGCGGGATAATCTTCTGCCCAGTCAGTCATGTCTCTTTCGAGACATGATCGCCCAAAGTGTGCATCAGTATGGCACTTAACTGACTGACTGAATATAATAGTTGAAAACATGATTAAGGCTTTTACTGGGCATAAAGTGGGGGATCAGTTTTATATTGTTTTGAAGTACTAACCTGGTCCCCCACTAATTACTACTTAATAATATAATACATCTCTTTTTCCTCTGGCTATGAGTAAAATAATAGGACAGATTGGGTTCTATAGCCTTGGCTGGCAATCAGTCTACTGCAGCAATAATGGCAACCTACTGCGAGTTAATCTTCTGGCCAGTCAGTCATCACGTAAGGCACTTAACTGAAGATGAAGACTTTGTTCTAATATAATTTATCAAATTCATAATCATAATTTTTAAAGATTTATTTGCTAAACAAAATTTCAACATGGTGATACCAGTCTTATGTTTAGGGTGTGATGTTATTTCATACCAGTTTATGTTTTGTATACAGTCAATAAAATAAATATATTGGATTGGTCACATTCATTCAAAATTTTAGATTCTACATCATAATTTATAAAATATATTCATAATCAACTATTGCCAGGGAGGGGTTGTCATTATATAATGGATGCAAAATCAAATAGTTTGAATAGAATTATAAAAACGGTTCGTCTGAAAATTTTTAGCAATATTTATTGATTTGTTACCGTATGGCATTTTTCATACAGGATTATTTTGATTTGATATTTCACGTCTCTTGTTAGTATTTGGGTTGCTATTTGCTTTTGCTGTGTTTCTTTGTGAAAGAAAAAGAAAGTGATACTAAAAAGACATGTGTGAAATAAAAAGTTTTAATCCCCACAGCTAAAATGTACCATGAGAAAAGACAGAATTAAAAACAATAACATCAATATTTGATTTGAAACTATTTTTTTTTTTTGTGGGGGGAAACTTTTTTTTCAGTGAAAATCTACAAATAGGAAAATATACTTTGTGTTTTTAACTCACACAAAACAAGAATTAAAAATTGAATCTACAATCACTATTGGAAAATCGAAATAACGAAAAGATTAATGTTTTTGAGATGATTAAACAAATAAATATTGAAATAAATGTCAGTGCAGAAAAAAGTAAATATGGTGGATTAATAAACTGAACGTACACTACCAGACATAATTATTAGGTCACCCCAGTTTTTTAAAAGAAATTATGTATTTCATACTAGTTTTAGTATTTATTGCTAAGTGGATAGTTCTAAATGAAAATAGAATGGTTCTTTTGTTATAACTTTGCAAAATTTTACAAGGCAAGAAAGCAAAGGTGAACTTATCCAAATCACCCTAAATTTTCTTCATTCTTTCATTGATGAAACAGCAATATAGGTAATTATTAAATATTTATAAATTCATTTGATGCACATGTTATTGTGCAGAATTAACAAAAGAGCCATTCTATTTTCATTTACAGTTATTCACTTGGCAATGAATATTAATAAATAGTACGAAATCATTTTTTTAAAACACTGGGGTGGCCTGATAATTATGGCCAATAGTATACACACACACACAACAAATCTATAGGATACGATGGGTAAATTGTCTCTATTTGACTTGTAAAATTTGGCGAAGTAATAATAACAAAAGAACCATTTTATTTTCATTGACAATTATTCATTTGGCAATAAATTCTAAGAAATAGTATCAAATGCATAATTCTTTTAAAACACTGGGGTGACCTAATAATTATGGCCGGTAGTGTATCAGATTTTTTTCTTTTAAAGAATAACAGCAAGCAAATCATTATTTACCATATTTAGATGCAAACTGTTGTCCTTATCTTTGTTGTTATTATCACAATATTTCAGTCATTATGCCCAACTAACCTAAATCAGGATCTCAATCTAACCGTTACTAACCACTCTGTAAAAGCCATCTAATTACTAGCAGATTCAGTTTAGCAGAATAAAACTTCGAAAGTTGATATTTGGCATTCTCTATTCATTACAGTAATGAGTTAGGGATTAAAATCCAACAAGATGAAGAGAATAAATAAAGAACAGGTAAGAAAAAAATGTCTTTAATCAAGCCTGCATCACTTTAACAAGCTACTTTTTTTTTTTTTAAAAGACAAATGACTCGTTTTTAAAAAAAATCTCTGAAGAAGCTTGTTTAAGTGAAACATGTTAGATTAAAGACACTTTTTTCCTACCTGTTTTTTACTTATTCTATTCATCTTGTCGGTTTCCGATCCAAATTCAACTCATAAGACACTTTTTCCTACCTGTTCTTATTCTATTCATATTGTTGGATTTCAATCAATATATTCAACTCATATATATATATATATATATATATATATATATATATATATATATATAAAATAAAAATAAAATAAAATTTTATAATAGATCGAAAATAAAATAAAAATAAAAAATAAAAATTGAAAATTAAATATATAATAAAAATAAAAAATAAATAAAATAAAAATATAAAACAAAAAATAAGATTATAATTAAAAACAAAATAAAAAATAAAATATAAAAAATAAAAATAAAAACTAAAAATATTATAAAAATACAATAAAAATGAAATGTTTAAATTAAATTAAATTAAAAATAAAAATAAAAAATGAAAAAAAATAAAAATATGGTGAAAATAAATAAATGTCAGTGAAGAAAATAAGTAAATATGTTGGATTAATAAACTGATCATATGTCATATTTTTTATCTTTTAAAGAAAAACAGCAAATGAATCATTATTTACCTTATTTACACACAGACTATTGTCCTAATCTTTGTTGTTATGATCTCAGTATTTCAGCCGTTATGATCTCAGTATTTCAGCCGTTATGATCTCAGTATTTCAGCCGTTATGATCTCAGTATTTCAGCCGTTATGATCTCAGTATTTCAGCCGTTATGATCTCAGTATTTCAGCCGTTATGATCTCAGTATTTCAGCCGTTATGATCTCAGTATTTCAGTCGTTATGATCTCAGTATTTCAGTCGTTATGATCTCAGTATTTCAGCCGTTATGATCTCAGTATTTCAGCCGTTATGATCTCAGTATTTCAGCCATTATGCCCTCAAACCTAAATCAGAATCCTAATCTACTCATTACTAACCTCTCTGTATAAAAGCCACCTAATTACTAATTACTAATTACTAATTACTAACAGTTTCAGTTTAGCAGAATAAACCTTCTAAAGTTGATATTCGGCATTGTCTATTCATTACAGTAACGACTTGAATATACCAATTAAAATCCAACAAGATGAAGAGAAGAAGTAAAGAACAGGTAGGAAAATAGTGTCTTTAATCTAGCATGTTTCATTTTAACCAATATATATATATATATATATATATATATATATATATGAGTTGAATATGGATCGGAAACCGACAAGATGAACAGCATAAGCAAAGAACAGGTAGGAAAATAGTGTCTTTAATCTAACATGTTTCACTTTAACAAGCTTCTTCAGAGATTTTTATAAAGACAAATGACTCATCTTTAAAAAAATATCTGAAGAAACATGTTTAAGTGAAACATGTTGGGTTAAAGACACTTTTTTCCTACTTGTTCTGATTCTCTTCATCTTGTTGGATTTCAATTAATACATTCAACTCATATATATATATATATATATATATATATATATATATATATATTAGTAAATAACTCACCTAGAGAGCCAACGAACCTACCAATGTTTCACCAAAGTGAATCTTCAGGGAAAGTTGGCTCCAACTTTCACTGAAGATTCATTTTGGTGAAACCTTGGTAGGTTCATTGGCTCTCTAGGTTAGTTATTTACTTAGTTTGCTCTACTTGCATATTGAGCGTTGTTTGTTTTAGGTTACTAGTCTCGGGTTTTTTTCTTTGGGCTATGTACTTTGACTGATGTTCAAGTGCTTAGCTCATTCTTTTTTTTACCATTTTTTTCTTCTGCGTATGTACTCGGAGGGTTTTTTGAAACGAGTATAACAAGTTTACACACACACACATATATATATATATATATATATGGATTGAAATCTGACAAGGTGAAGTAAAGAATTGTTAGGAAAAAAAAGTGTCTTAAATCCAACATGTTTCAGTTTAATAAGCTTCTTCAGAGATTTTTAAAGAGAAATGGTTTGAAATTTTTTTAAAAATTTGAATAAATCCAAAGAGACAGAATATTGATTGAGGTTTGATTTCATTGTTCATAGTAAACTTTAGGGAGTTTCAGCCTGAATAACAGCGAGCAATAATTGGAAAACTAATAGAACGTATGTTATATATCGCCGTACGATGACAAAACAACAAACACGCATATATAAAAATATAAGGTTATATTTTTATTATTGACGACGAACCGTGTGGAATAGAGAATGGAAGGGTGAGAGGCACATAGAATGGGTTGACGGGAGTGTAGTTTTTGCCTGTGGTGTCCCTCTGCTTCCACTGGCCGTTCTCTGCTGGCGAATCCGTGTGTCGAGGTCTTTATATAGTCTTCTAGAACCGGGACTTTCCTTCCGGTTTTGCCTCGCCCACGCAACGCCCACGTAATTCTAAGAGACACCTGATCTGTTTGCCTCTGTAGCCATTTCCGCCGCTGTTGGAAATAAGGTCAAATGACATCCGCTCCGGCCTCGACAGGATGTATTTCACAAACACCTGTCTTGTCGCTTCGCCGCCCCCTTCACCGACGGGAAACACCATCGCTTGCATCACTTCCTCGGGTGGGGCCAGATTGTTATATTACACTAAGTACATAAACATGGACCACGAGATCCCAACAATCTACCCCCATAGATTAAATAAACGGTTTGCTTCAAAATTCCAGAAATCAACAAGCACCTGATGATGGATAGATAGCACAATATCAGAAATTTTGCAAGAATTGATAAATTAACTATTTTGAAGAATAGCAATGATTTTTTTCAGATACAACTCCTACTATTTAGCCCATACCTGATTCATCCCTTTTTCAAGGGTGAATGTAAAATTTGAACTCTGCTTTCCAATTTCTCATTCCAAGATACTGTCCATTACATCATTCACATTTAATCGTGTAGGTTATTTTCTCTTTTGCAATTGTTTTTATTTGCCTTAAAATTTTAAAACTTTCTTGTTACCGACATATTCTTTTCATGGCATTCTCATTATCCTCCTGTAGAACCACATTTCTATTACATCAAGTTTCCTTTTCACATGTTAAGAAAATGTCCAGCATTCACTTTAATATCAAAAAATTTAACATTGAATAGCAGTTCAGCACTTTCTCTCTGTTTCTCACAATATTTTCATGTTTCTTATTTTGCCTAATTTTAGAAGGCACTTTTTCTATTCTAGTCGTCTTCAGATTTCTCTATCATATTTTCTATTGTCTGTTATCTTCTTATCTTATCTCATCTTTGGCCACTTGTATCTGAAGATGCCTGTCTACTAGGGTAGCTAGCCAATCCCTGTTGCAGACACCTGCTTAGGTATATTTGCATTTGTTTAACACCCTCTGAGCCCAACTATGGTTTATACTACAACTATGATGTGTTGACCATAGTTACAGTTTCTGGGAGAATTGCAATATCTGTTGTAATCAACAGCCTGAACATGACCAACACACTCAAACCCTCGGTCACAATGACTTGTGACTTCATGATAGAACAATCATTGGTGGCTCTGAAAAGGTTCCAATAATCCAATTTCACTCAGAAGGCTTGGTTTGATAGCATGCTTTTCAGTCACCTTCCAAAGGGGCAGTATGCTGGGATTGCCTTCAATCGACCATGATGAGATTTGAGCTCAGATCACATAGCTGGAAAATGATCATGATAACTGCTCGGCCACATGCCCACATCATCTGTTTTCAAAGACAGCTGAATTCTTGTATTTGCGTGATTTTAACATCTATAATATGTCGCATGCATTTTGAGAAGTCCCTCTTGCTAAGAATCATAAATTCTATCTTTCTATAATTGATAGTCTTTTCATCTAGCCTTCCTTTCTGCATTATCTTGGAATTGCTGTAGTTTTTTTTTATGTTTGCCATGTTAGACTAGAAAATCAGTCAGTTAAGTAACATATATGATGCATGCTTTGGGTGTTCATGCCTCGAAAGAGACATGACTGACTGAACAGATTATCCTGCAGTAAGTTGCCATTGCTTTCTGCACTAGACTGGTTGCCAGCCAAGGCTATAGAAACCAATCTGTCCTATTATTTGACATAGGTAGTGGGGGAAGAGATGTATTATACTGTTAAATAGTAATTAGTGGGGGATCACTTTATTACTTTATAACAATGTAAAACTGATCCACCACTTTATGCCCAGTAGAAGCCTTAAACATGATACATGCTTTGGGTGATCATGCCTCAAAAGAGACATGACTGACTGGACAGAAGATTATCCCGCAGTAAGTTGCCATTGATTTCTGTAGTAGACTGGTTGCTAGACAAGGCTATAGAATTCAATCTGTCCTATTTTTTAACCCATGACTGGAGAGAAGAGATGGTTAATACCTTTACTAAAAGTATTTGTGCATAAGTGAATGCAAGGAATTCAACTGGAATTTTTTTTTTTTTTTAATCATATCACCCCGAGCAAGACAGTAACACCACTGATATGCAGGGGGCTACGTAAGAGTGAAAAGATTGGAAAAGAGAAAGCCGGTAACCACATCCTAAACAGGGAACAAGGGATGAGCCTCTTCACCTGTTCAATAGACATGGGTGGAGTGTTAGCCGGGCGATAATTTAGTCTATCTACTTCAATTGAAAAAAAAAAAAAAGTGAGAAGATTGGAAAAGAGAAAACTGGAAACCACATCCTAAACAGGGAACAAGGGATGAGCCTCTACACCTGTTCAATAGACGAGGGTGGAGTGTGAACCGGGTGATAGTTTAGTCTATCTACTCTAAAAAAAAAAAGAAAAGTAAAAAGATTCGAAAAGAGAAAACCCGAAACCAAATCCTAAATTGAACTTGATTCCCTGAATTGTTGTTCCGGGTCGATATCCAATTCACCACAACGCACATCCACCTGATGAGAAAATACTGGACTTAATTAAGCATGCCATAATGCAAGATAAGTATGGAGCCTCGATATTCTGAAGAGTTTGCCTGCTTTAAAAATCAACAATTTTGTGTTCGACAGATTCTGCTGAGGAGACATTTTGTCTTGTATTTTTTTATTTTTAATATTTCTCTCTTTTCGATTCCTTTTTTTTATTTAATTTTTCTTCCTCCTCATTTCTTTTTCATTCTTTCTTTCTTTTCTTTTTTTTTTTTTTCTTCTTTTGCTGTCTTCCAGTTGAATTCCTTGCATTCACATATGCACAAATATTCTTGGGAAAGGTATTAATCCATCTCTTTCCTCCAGTTATGGATTAAATAATAGGACAGATTGGGTTCTATAGTCTTGGCTGGCAACCAGTCTACCACAGAAAGCAATGGTAACCTACTGTGAGATAATCTTCTGCCCACATTCAGTCATGTCACTTTTGAGACATGATCACCCAAAGTGTGTATCACGTATGGCACTTAACTGACTGACAGAATATAATAGTTGAAAACATGTTTAAGGCTTCTACTGGGCATAAAGTGGGGGAATCAGTTTTACATTGTTATAAATTAATAAACTGATCCCCCATTAATTACTACTTAATAATATAATACATCTCTTCTCTCTCTACCTATGAGTCAAATAATAGGACAGATTGGGTTCTACAGCCTTGGTTGGCAACCAGTCTGCCACAGAAAGCAATGGCAACCTATTGTGGGATAATCTTCTGCCCAGTCAGTCATGTCACTTTCGAGACATGATCTTCCATTATTATTTCTCTTTCAGGTTTTTTTCTTTCTTTGCATTCCACTTTCTTTTATCTTTCCCTCTTTTCATTCTACTCCATCTTTCTTTTTTCTTTCATTTATTGACTATAACAATGACTGCTGTTTCACCAAAAAGCTATTACTATACTTATTGCTAATTTAAAACAATCAATTAATTAAAATATGGTTTATATTTATTAATCACATAGAAAGCTTTCTGCCAAAATGTTAAGTTGGATGAATATGTCAAGGGGCGTTAATTAATTAAAAGGTCACAAAAAAAAATAATATCAGAACTGAACTCCTTGTTAACCCATAAAGCCAAAAATAATTATATGGAATCACATTTCTTGAACAAATATTTTTATCTTCAGACTGCAACTGAAAGTATTTAAAAAAAAAGACGAAAATTAAAAAAGACGATGCAAGAAAAGAATTAAATCAAGAAAACTGAGTGGATGTCTTCTGCACAATCAATGTCTTTTAGCAAGAAGATAGCGCAATAGAAAATATTAATAATATTTGTCTATACTTCTGAAATGCGGTAGTATCTACATTATTTGCATTGTTCTTTATTGGCATGTTTCTGATGTTTCGAGCATTGTACGTTCTGGCCTACTTCAGGTGCTATGAATTTTGAACTGAACCCTTTTATTTCAACAACCATGTGGCATTTGAAAGTGGCATTGCACAATAAACGAAAACAATCTACCCCAATGATCAAAATAAAAGGGTTCAATTCAAAATTTCTAGCAGCTGAAGAAGGCCAGAACATACAGTCAAAACGTCATGAACATGGCAATAAAGATGAGGATAACAGTTCGAACAATGTAAGTAATTAAAACTATTATCAAGCATTTCACAGTAATATATATTATTTAAAATGCAGATGACCCCCACTTCTCCAAATTGGTTCTTTAGTCCTGACGATTGCAATATAATTTTTATGAAAGGGAATAAAGCCATTTAGAAGCAAGGAGTCACTGATTATAAAAAAAAGTGTGAGGAAACAAAAAACATGGTTGACTTTGCATTCAAATTTTTAAATAATAATTCTGACTGGACTCTTTAGCCTTGAATTGCAATCAGTCTAAGAAAAATAAAAGTCTGAATTTCCAACCATGGAGAGGGCAACAGGAAAACACTGCTCTTACTTTTGCGAGAAGATCTTGCAGTTCACAGATAATGGGAAGCATTCTGTGAAGAGTCATGATTGTCAATATTGTGGGGGAGATGTCATCAAAACAAATGTAGAGATGTTAAAATTGGTCATTTTTTTTAATCATTTAACATGAGCAAAGGCATAAAGCCACTAAGATGCAAGTGGCTACTATGCGTCAAAGAATATGCGGAAAAGAAAAATAAACATTATTGAGGAGAAAGAACAATAAAAGAACAGCAATTACGAAGACAGAAGATAACAACTGATATTGCATTTAAATTTTTGAAGATTAAATTTGATTGTAAAGCTAAAAGCTGGAAGAGATTTTCACATGTTGGTTGGTTGTTCTGTTTTTATGGCACATCAACCTTCACGGGTCATTTATTGCCAACTAAATTTTATTTATTTATTGCTGGTAATACCTTTTTCTTTCAACAATTTATTGTTGTTTTTATATAAGTTTTTGTGTCTGGTAATAAATTTTTCTTTTCTAGTATCAAGAGTCATTGGGATTTGATTTTAAGGGCAGGGTCCACAAGTCCTACCCTTGTTATTTAACCCATAACTGGAAAGAAGGGATGGATTAATACCTTTCCCAAGGGTACCAGGGCTTAAGTGAATGCAGGGTATTCAACTGAAATTCGAACTCACCGATTTCTCTTTCCAAGCCAATATCCACTGCACCACAAGGCACATCCATCACTAAACGCTTACAGCACCTGGTATTCCCAAGCGGTCACCCATTTAAGTACTGACCAGACTCAACGTTGCTTAACTTCGGCGATTGAGCGAGAACCAGTATATTCAATGTGATATGGCCGTAAGCATGCACATTCATCACTAAATGCTTACAGCACCTGGTATTCCCAAGTGGTCATCCATCTAAGTACTGACCAGTCTCAACGTTGCTTAACTTCGGTGATTGAGTGAGAACCGGTGTATTCAACGTGATAAGACGTAAGCCCTGATTTTCACAGGTGAAAAATGTGATGAAAGAAACTATTAGCATAGAACCTACAATTACATCTAGCAGTTTTAACTATTGTTACCTGTTGAGTGTAACAAAAGAAAAAGTAAATGGTTGACCAAAACTCAGAGATAAAAATCACAAATGCCTATTTATTTTACCAAAACCTAAAATAAAAATATTTACAAATATACAATTTCTGTTGCATTCAAAGCAAGAGACAGAGTTTACTACTGGCAAATGTTATAAGAAGAGAAAGGAAGATAAGATGTCAAATATCTTTACCCAGTTTGGAGTAGATAGACTAAACTATCGCCCGGTTCACACTCCACCCACGTCTATTGAACAGGTGAAGAGGCTCATCCCTTGTTTCCTGTTTAGGATGTGGTTTCCGGCTTTCTCTTTTTCCATCTTTTCACTCTTTTCTTTTTTTTTTTTCAATTGGAGTAGATAGACTAAAGTATCGCCCGGTTCACACTCCACCCACGTCTATTGAACAGGTGAAGAGGCCCATCCCTTGTTTCCTATTTAGGATGCGGTTTCCGGTTTTCTCTTTTCCAATGTTTTCACTCCTATGTAGCCCCCTGCACATCAGTGGCGTTACAGCCTTGCTCGGGGTGATATCATTAAAAAAAAAAAAAAGTTGGCAAAGAAGTTAAGTGTTATACTTTTTGGAAATCCTTAAATGACTATATAAAGAATAATTATTAGTTTGTTCAAAGAAAGAGCCAAAAATATGCATTTACCCATATAGTTCCATTAAATTCTCTTTCAGGTTTTAGTTGGTCGGACTTTTTTATGAGATTCTTTTGGCCGGATATAAATCCTTGAATCAAAACCGGAGTTGATATGTCAGCAAATTCTTTTAGCAATTCTTTCAAATTTTAGTTGGTATGACTTTTCTGTGAGATTCTTTTGGCTGAATATAAATCCTTGAATCAGAACTGGAGTTGATAACGTCAACAAATTCTGGTAACAACTGAATACTCTTTTCCCAAAACCTATTTTCAAAGGAGCTAACATCTAATTTGCACATTATTGAATCCTTTAGAACTCTCTAGATTTTACTGGAACATTTCACAAGTTTCTAAAATGTTCTATTCCTAATTTCTCTATTTTTATGACTTACTTCATGAATTAAAACTTTTTTGGAATAATAAGTAGGACTGAATAAAATACATTACTACAACTTTTTAGACATTATTATAATTATTTTTATACATAAATGCATCCTCGTAACACTATAAAATGAAAAGACCTAACTGCCAATCTAGTACTGCACTTAGATTCCTAAATATATATATGAGAATACCACAGTTATTAGATGCACTTCCAAAAATGTATATAACTAAAGTCTCAGAGCTAATCTCTGTTCTGATTTAGCTCTAGCAACTAAATGAGTGAAAATATGGCTTGTACTATTCAATGCTTTTAAAAACAAACTTGTAACATTTCATCATCACCAAACATACACTACCTGCCATAATTATATCCAGTGTTTTAAAAAAATAATGTATTTCATACTATATTTTAGTATTTATTGCCAAGTGAATAATTGTAAATGAAAATAGAATGGTTCTTTTGTTAATACTGCACAATAACATGTGCATCAAATGAAATTATAAATATTTAATAATTACCGATATTGCAGTTTCATCAATGAAAGAATGAAGAAAATTTAGGGTGATTCGGACGAGTTCTTCTTTGCTTCCTTGTAAAATTTTGCAAAGTAATAATAAATGAACCATTCTATTTTCATTTAGAATTATCCACTTGGCAATAAATACTAAAACTAGTATGAAATACATCATTTCTTTTAAAAAACCGGGGTGACCTAATAAATATGGCCGGTAATGTATATATATATATATATATATATATATAAAACAAATCTACAGGGTGCGATGGGTAAATTGTCACTATTTGCCTTGTCAAATTTTCCAAAGTAATAATAACAAAAGAACCATTCTATTTTCATTTAGCCATCTACTTGGCAATAAATTTCATTTTGCTTTTCATTTTACTTTTCATTTTGCCATCTAGTTGGCAATAAATACTAAAAATAGTATGAAATACATTTTTTTTAAAAACTTGGGTGGCCTAATAATTAAGGCCGGTAGTGTACATTAAATTGACTTCAGTCCTGATAAGCTGTTGTATGCTTGATGAGTCACCTTGATTTAAATGTCTATTGGGACTAAAACTCTCCCTAAACCTCTCAGAGAAATCATATACATGATCACGAGTTAAAGAGGCTTTTTCCTTGTACCACTTCTGAAGGCATACAGGGTGAGATGGGTAAATTATCGCCATTTTGTATTTGTAATTTCATGCTTGTGTGTTATTTGTTATTGATTTTATTGACAGCACAGTGTAGGAGGGTCAGCTGGACACCATTTGTGAGGAAAAGAGAACCATGACATAATTTACTCAGCCAGAAACAGCATGCTGTATGGCTTTGTGCCAGAGACTCCAATACAAGAATTTCAGTTGGTTTAGATGTCAATATGAGCTCAGTGCAGAGGAATGTTTACCCACTCTCGACAAGAGTGAGATATGACACAACATCAGTTTTTAAAGTGGGGAACATGAGTGCAGACACTCAGTTCAATGTTCAAATATTACCCAGCTACTGCTGACACAGCAATTGGGTATAGAGAATTTGCAGAGGATTTGAACATAGTTGGATAATATATCTAGTCAAAATCATTGCTGTGTTTGAAGCCAATGGTGATTTTATTGAATTAATTTACTCTTTATTATTTCAAGATATTTTTGTGTAATTTTTATAAATATGTCAGTTAAAATGAGATGTCAGTGTTACTTTCTTTTTGGCATTATTTAGATGGCAACTCATTCATCGCATCCTGTACATCTGTTAAAATGAGATGTCTGTGTTATTTTCATTTCGGCATCACTTAGACGACAATTCATTCATCGCATCCTGTATATCTGTTAAAATGAGATGTCTGTGTTATTTTCATTTCGGCATCACTTAGACGACAATTCATTCATCGCATCCTGTATATCTGTTAAAATGAGATGTCAGTGTTATTTTCATTTTTGCGTCATTTAGTTGACAATTCATCCATCGCACCCTGTATATCTGTTATGAGATATCAGTGTTATTTCCATTTTTTCGTCATTTAGACGACAATTCATTTATTGCATCCTGTCTATTTGTTAAAATGAGATGTCAGTCTTATTTTCATTTTTGCTTGATTCATAAACATTTCATCCATCGCACCCTGTAGCTGACTTCTCCTGACATCGTATCTTAAGGTGAGACTGCAGGAACAGTGTAAAGCTGTAACATGAGGGGAAATTGAAAAATTTGGTATTGTTGACCATATATAGAGAAAGAAGGGAGATCACTACCTTCTCTGGGATGAGGCTGAAATAATGTAATGAAAATAAGGATGGCAGTCTGAAGAAGGCTTCAGATGGTGTTATGAAATGTATAGCAAGAGGTGTGTGTAGTGAATGTACACACAAAGGTCTTTTACAGTCAGCATGTGACACTTGTCAAATATTCTTTTGTTCCTTGTAAAAGGGGTCCTGGGCATGATGGTAAAAAATGCATTCGGCAGCAAGGAGATTGTGAGGAGCATGGAACCACCTCTTAATTGTTGTTGTTCCCAGATCCACCCTGACCCGGAGTGGTAGCACCTGTTAGGGTCCCAGCTATGGGCAAATAGTTAACCCCCAAACTGGGGTCAAAACACTATGACAGTATAAAAATAGACTTCTATAGAAAAATATAGATTTTTGAAGTAAAAATTACCATAACACATTTTTGAAGGAAAAAAATATTCTTAGTAAAATATTTTTGAATACAAAACTGGAAGACATTTTCAGTTTTCTAAAATAAAAAAAGAGTAAGAACAATAAATTTTCATTAAGATCTGACTAAATCAACCTTCTGACTATAAGCGAGAATTAAAAAAAATACCTTAAAACTCCACCTTAAGGGCATTAAATAACTCACAAAGGTTGATATGCTCTCAAAACTCAAACCCTTGTAAAAGTTTCTTTTTTTAGAATCAACAGAGATTATTTTCCAGTGGAACAAATGCAAAGTACAGAACACAAAAATGTCAAAATGATTTACTATTCATGGAGGTCATCTTAGCAGCCCCTTGCAGGGTTAGTGTTATGGTAAAACACACCTATTCCTCAGATAATGGACTCTCCCTCCTATATTAATAAGAGTTAACAGGAAGTTAACTCAAGAAGTTCTTGGGAGTTACCATAAAGGAGAAGTCTTTTCGCCTCATTGGGGTTTATGCGCCCAATGTCCATGCGGAGCGTCCTGCTTTGTTTCGACAGCTCGAGTCGTTCTTTGGAACATCGAAGCGGGTAATTTTAGCGGGGGATTGGAATGCCGTCCTTGACCCTGAGAAAGATCATATAGGAGGAAGATCGGGTACTAACAACCCGGATGTGAAACCATTTCGGGAATTTATCGACAGGAATGATCTTGTCGATAAATACCGAAATGAACACCCCCGGGAGGTAGTGTGGACTTGGACTAATAGGGGCAGCTCGAATTCGAAGGTACGCGCAAGCTACCTCGACCGAGTCCTAGTTAGGAGAGTCGACGTAGGGCTCTTAGGTTGTCCAAGTTTCCATTCCATAGTTTACACGGATCATAGGCTCGTCCGGGTTCGTGTAAACTTAGATAAGCCTAAGGTTAAGTTGGCTGGCTACTGGAAATTGAACGCGTCATTATTTGATAGCCAAGATTTCCAGGACCAGCTTTTACTAACACTAAAGCGGGAACTGACGGGGGCTGTGGTTGGGAATAAGTGGTGGGACACACTTAAATCCAAAATTAGGTCGTTTGCTGCCGACTATAGCCGTCGGCTCAACTTAGCTAATTTAGCGGCGCAATCGATGTTAGAGAAAAAAGTTGATCGGGCAGTTAAATCCCGTAATAGTGGGGACGTAGCCTTAGCTAGGGCCGAGCTGGCCTCCTTGCTTATCAAGAAGGATCAAGCTCTGGTAGTTAGGGCTAGGTTAAAAAGAATGTCTTCTGAGGCGACGAATATGGCCGCAGAATTGCGTGCAGAGGAAGCTAGGCAAGCAGCCAATCGGCATATCAAGGACATCACATTGCCGGATGGTCGTACCGTGACTACAGACGTGGGTATATGTGGAGCTTTTCGGGATTACTTCCAGGATCTTTTCACCAGGGAGCCCGGTCTGAGCTCTGCTCATTTCGACACCTATTTGGCTGACTTTCCCCGCCTCGAGGCGGCTGAAGCGGCTAGGTGCGAGGGGCCCATAACAGAGTCGGAAATCTGGGATGCGCTGAAATTGGTTGGCCGGGACAAAACTCCAGGTTTGGATGGTCTTCCCTACGAACTGTACTTGAGGCAGTCGTCCGTTCTTGTCCCTCTGCTGGCTCTTGTTTATAACAACTGGATGAAGCAGGGGTCTATACCTCGACGCTTCACCAGGGGTGTAATCAAGTTGCTTCGCAAGAGCAAGGGCGGTGGGGGTGGCATATATAATTATCGGCCTTTAACGATGTTAAATACTGACTTAAAGATTTTTGCCAAGATCTTGGCCGGCCGTTTGCAGGCTGTCCTCTCTAGTCTGATTGGCCCCGAGCAGACTTGTGCTGTGAAGGGCAGGACTATTCAGGACAACCTTCATTTGGTACGCCTGATCATCGAGAAAACCGACACTGAAGCCGCGCTGATCAATTTGGATCAGTCCAAGGCTTTCGATAGGGTTGACCATCGCTTCTTGGAGTCTGTCCTTTCCGCCGCCGGTTTCGGGCCGTACTTTCGCTCCTGGATCCGACTGCTGTATGAGTCCCCCGGTGCGCTGGTGGAAGTGAATGGGGTAAGATCGAAGCCCTTCACTTTATCTCGCTCCATTCGTCAAGGTTGTCCACTTTCGCCTTTGCTGTACGTATTTGCGTTGGAGCCATTCCTTCGCAAGTTAAAGGCGAATCCGGTCCTTCGCGGAATTTCTGTACCTGGTGCTACCACCTCGGCCAGGTACTCCGCCTATGCTGACGACGTTTCGGTCTTTGTGTCGAGCAAAGCCGAGATTGACGAAGTCAGCAAAGAAATCAGATGTTATGAGACGGTGATAGGGGCCAAGATCAATCGCGATAAGTCTGTTGGCTTGCGATTGGGTGCGTGGAAGGGAGTTTCTCTTCCCGGACCTTTCCTCTGGACGGACGGGCCGATCAAGATTCTCGGCGTCTTCTTCGGTCCTGATCTCCAGTTGGAAATGAATTGGTCGGAGGTTCGAGAGAAGGCCGAGGGCGCAGTTCGTCTGTGGACTCGGAGGAAGCTCTCCTTAAAGGGGAGGGCGGAAGTATGTGCCTCGCACATCTACCCGATTCTCCTTTACCGACTCTCGGTACTTCCTCTCCCGTGTGCCATTCGTTTGGGTTTAATTCAGCTCTTGTTCTCCTTCCTTTGGGGAGAAGGCAAGTCTCCCAAGGTACGTCGCGAGATCTGTTACCTTCATCCGTCTGAGGGCGGTCTGGGCATGCCTAGCGTTGAGATTCGTCAACACACGCTTCGCATTAGATTCCTGGATCGAATGTGTATGCTGGAGGATGAGAACGACGCCCTCGTTCAAGAGGACGTCCATAAAAACTTTCCATCCCTGAGAAGTGTGCATTTGTCGGAGGAGGAGGCCGGCCGTACTCCTCGTGGCGAGTGCTCCATCTATAAAGAATGTCGTTTGGCTCTCCAGTTTCTCTTGCGGGCTACGGATGGCCTCTCCAACGCCCAATCGTTGTCTCTTAGGGCATTATATCGGGTATTAGTTAGGGGGGCCGTTCAAGATGAACTGATTGGCGAGCTCGGGCTTACGAAGCAGGGGGCTCGCTCCATATGGCCTTGGGCGCCCGGGTTGAAATGTCTCACTAACGATGAGGCATCACTCACCTGGCTGATGATTCGAAATGCTCTCTGGGTAGGCAAGAGGCTTCATGCAGCGGGCCTAACTCCGAAATCAACCTGCGTGCGTTGTGGGCTGGCGACGGAAACCGTCGACCATGCCTTCTTCCACTGCAGTGTTGTTGCTCCGTTGTGTAAGTTTCTTGAAGATCTCATGGTTCGTATGCTGCGTGGAAAGTTCTTTGTCCTTGAGGCTAGTTCTGTTTGTAGCAATGTCGTACCTCCGTTATCTAGGGCTGAGCACTATGTGTTCTTTTGCTTACTAGGGGATATGCGAGTCGTGATTTGGACGACGCGACAGAAGGAATTCTATGGTGATGAGAAGTTTACCTCTTCCCAACTGATCTTGTTCTTTAAGCATCAGCTTAAAGTCAAGATCAGGACGGAAAGGAAACGACTCACTCCATCTGAATTTGGCCAAAGGTGGGTGAGTCTTGCGCGATTCTGTCGAGTGAAAGGTGCTGACCTGGAGTGGTTGTTTGATGCTGGTTAGGCATCAGGATATTGGGTGTGCTGGGCAGAACATGTGCACCCCGTCCCTGTTGGGTTAGTGTAGGGAAAGTTTGATTTTTCTGTTTTTTGCTTCATTGTTAACTTAGCTAGGTTATGATTGCTCATTGGCCCCCTTTTCTTTTTTGTCCCCTATTTTTCTTTAGTTTAACCCCCCTTCCCTTCCCACTTTAGGTGTTCAACAATGTTAGTTCTCCGGTGGATGCGTGGCGACTTTCGTTATTTTTCAAGTGTGCTTTTCGTTTTTGTTATGATGTTTAAATGTGTGAGTGATTGTGTGAGTGATTGCCGATCGGATAAGTGATATCATTATATTTCTAAAGCCGCGCATTAAATTTCGTCCGGGGAAGTGATTTTGCTGTCACAATATTAGAGTAGTGGGGGGCTTTTATTACTAATATGATTTTGTTTAGTTTCTTGTACATATCTTATTTTCATTGTATAAAATCATTGGGGATTTTAAATGTTGTTATTTCTGCCCATGCCCTCCACTGAACATTGTACATATGGGAGTTAAGTAGGACTACATAGAGAACCTGAGGTATTATGGTGGACGTGGTAAGAATGGTAAGTAAAAATGTGGTTTTATGGTGAAAGGTTATTGTAAGCGTGTCAGGGTCAACGAAAGTGAATAGCTAAGTTAAATTAGGACAGTTGAAGACCAGCCTTCCCCATCCCCGTATTAGGCCTTGTGCCACATTTTTACTTCTGTACAATAAATAATGAAGTTCTTGGGAGTTCTAGAGAGTTCTTTATTAGAGTTCAGTAGAACTATTAGTTAGTTCCAGTTTGGACATCATTGGACTAAGGCAGTTGATATTAGTCGGCAGTTCACCGAATACTAAGGAGTCAGCTTGCAATGGAAGATTACCAAGTTCCTAACATTTTGGGTATGTTAAGTCAATTAGCAACCAACATAGCACGATTATAACTTTCAGTGCAAAAAACTAATCCACAACAGTTAGGGTACCAAAATTATCTTCACCGCTTACCAGTGAACATATAAAACAAGAACCAGACATCTTAGAAATCTGTTTCACAACATAACAGTTATTGGGAAGAAGCTGTCTAAGTGAAATTTTATCATTACCATTGCAATATGAAGGAAATAAGGCTGATTTGATACTGTGTATGTGGCATGGCACAGCCTAGTTGTGAATGTCCCAACTGGAGGATCTAAAGAATGTAGTTTGTAATAACACTTTCTGTGAAAATAGTGGTAAAGGAACGAGAGTTGAGCAATATTTCATTTGTGAGAAATTTATAAATCTACCATCCTCCTGTGCATTGAATACTGCTGCTATATCTGTTCGGGTGCACCTGCTATCCACCAAGGTGTCCTTGAGAAAATCCAACAGAGAATCTGTAATGTGATCGATCCTGACTTGGCAGCTCACATACAGTCACTTTCTCACTGGCACAATGTGGCTTCTTTGCATCTGTTCTACAAATACTTTCACGGCTTCTGCTTTGATGAACTTAGCTCACTTATGCCCCCTATATATGAATTTACACAAGCCACAAGATTAGCAACTAGGTCCCACCCTTTTACTGTGAAACCAATAAATTGTAAATGCAAATTCTACCCCATCAGCTTCTTTTCTCGCACTTCCCACCTGTGGAGTTCCCTTCCATTTACTTGCTTCCCCGACAGCTACAATCTCCAAGAATTTAAATGTAAAGTCAATAGTAATCTCCTATCTCACTAACCTGCATCCTCTCTCTCATGCTCCCTTCTCCGTCCACTCCACTCTCATCAGTATTCTCATCTTTCTCTTACCCACTTCCTGACACCCCCTATAACCTGTCATTCTTTCTCATAACTTTCCTCCTATGTAACCCACTGCAAATCAGTGGCAGTAAAATGCCTTGCTTTGGGCAATATGATTATAAAAACTAGGGGGTATAGGGTGGAAATATTTCATCACCCACAAGGCCATGTGAATGCTTTAAAACTTTGTCAAAGCTAAAATAGTTGGGATTGAGCAACTCAAGCCCAGATATACTTGTAAAGATAGCGGAAAGCAGGAAGAGTTAATATTTTCTGGAATGCTACAAGGAACCAACTATTTTTCTAGCTTCTTTGTGTATAAGAGTTCCACTTGAGGTCTTAGGTGAATTAGTCACAACAAGGCAAGGAAAGTTGATTGAGATTACAACTGCTCATAAGGACTGGAGAAAATTCAGGGTCCATTTGGTGATGATGGAATGTAAATAGCTTGGTTTTAGAGGTATTAAATATTACAAGTCACTTTTTCCTCTCCATTAAGTGGACCTGACTTTTAAATTTTCAATACTTTCTTTTATTTTTCTATCTTCATTTTTTTTTTTTTGATAAAATTTGCTTTTTGTTTTTTTTTAAACTTCTTCTCTCTATCTAGCTTTTCCTTCCTGTTTTTTTTTTTTCATTTTTTGAAGTTTTTTCTTTTTTTCTGTTACAAACCCGTTTGGGTCAGCAACATATAAAAATACAATTTTAGTTGGAATAATGCTGAAGGGAGTGAATTAAACTATAACGCAAGATAATTTTATACAGAAGGGAAATTTATTATAACATGCAAAAATATTCAGCAAACACATGGGAATGAGGTACCAGACACTAGAACGGGTTCAACTCCGTACTAGTTTCATACAATATTCACTGGAAAATAAGAGGTGAGTCTAACGAGGAAGATATTTGGAGGAAGTTTAGGCGGAATAGAAAAAGGTCATTCAACTCAGCTAAAAATTATATATATATAACCATACACAGCTAGGGTTTGGTCAGAGTGATTAACACAACAATCTTTCACGGCAGAATGCGGTGTATTCACTGGATGTTGAGGAAGGTCTTTGTGAGGAGAATTTCGGTTGGTAGCTTGGTGGAAAGTTCTTTTGATGACTTGAATGAATAGCCGGAGAGAGGTCATGCCTGGCTGGTAGCCCAACAACTCTAGGGTTTTCTACTATTTCTTCCCTTTTATATAGAAACAGGGGCCTATATTCATTGGCCCTCTCTTTCTATGGTCTTTTCCTTCTTTTCACTGTAACCATAGGCTATTTAATCTCTTTTTGGGAAGGGCAGAACCTGACCCAGTGACCTAATTCATACTACTCTCCTTTCTAGAGTGATAGAACCCTGACCAAATGACCAGTTACTACTACTGTTACAAAGGTGACTATTTTAGTCATGACCCAAGGCTTTTAGGGCGAAAAAACGCTTCTAACTTCCTTAAACTTTTGCTGTATTTAACTTTCTTACTTTTTCTTTCTTTTTTCTATCTCACTTCATACTTCTTTCTTTCTTTCTTTTAGCTTCTCTTTCCAGTTTTTTCATTTTTTTCTTTCTTTCTTTGTCTGTATCCAGCTTCCTTACTGTCCTTTTTTCTTTCTTTGTATTTCGCTTCCATACTTCTTTCTTTCTTTCTTTTTCTTTCTTTTCTTTAGCTTTTATTCCCTTTTTCTTTTCATTTTTTAAAGTTTTTTCTTTTTTGTTTCTTTCTTTTTCTGTATCTAGCTTCTTTACTTTTCCTTTCTTTTTTCTTTTTTGTATCTCGCTTCCATAATTCTTTCTTTCCTTCTTTTTCTTTTCTGCCTTCCTTTTTTTTCTTTCTTCTATCTTTTCTTTCCTGTTTTTTTTTCATTTTTTAAAGTTCTTTGTTTTTTTCTTTCTTTCTTTCTCTGTATCTAGCTTCCTTTTTCTTTCTTTGTTTCACGATTTATGCATCTTTCATTCCTTCTTTCTTTCTTTCTCCATTCTTTTCTTCCTTCTTTCTTTCTTTCTTCTATCTTTTCTTTCCTGTTTTTTTTCATTTCTTTTTCAAGTTTTTTTCTTTTTTCTTTCTCTGTATCTAGCTTTCTTACTTTTTCTTTTTTTCTTTCTTTGTATCTCGCTTCCATACTTCTTCCTTCCTTTCCTTCTTTCTTTTCTTCCTTCTTTCCTTTCTTCCTTTCTTATTTCCTTTCTTCTAGCTTCTCTTTCCTGGTCTTTTTTCTTTGTTTTTTGTTTTTAATTCTCCACTTCTTTATTTTATGCCATTCCTTTGTCTTCAATTATTTTTTTCATCTGTGTTTGATTTATAGTCAAACCTACATCTAAACTGGTTTTGGTCTTCACATTATTCAATACATGTCAATTTTATTTGCCAAAACTGAATTCCGATTTTTTTTTCATTTTTTTGTTTGTGTTGTTATTATTATTATTATTTATTGTTGTTGCATGTGGAACACTTTTTATATGGAAACAATACTAACACGCCCACCAGTACATCAGTTATTCTTATCATTGGTAGAAGCATCATCATTAGCATGCAAACAATATACTAATATTGCTACCGACCCTAACCTCTTGTTCCAAGTGTTGGTCTGTCCATTGATCTCATATTACTCTTTGTTTTTATTGCTAAAACAATGTTTCGGCTGATCTAGTTTTAACCTTCTTCAGTTTTACTTTTTGATTCAAAAAGGATTTTTTCTTGGATAGTGAAAGCTTGAACATGAAAGCATTAAGAGAAAAAGAGAAAAAAAAGTAGTCCCATTCCCCCCCCCTCCAAAAAAACCCTTTTTGATGAGCATGTGGCCCCTTTGGAAAGTGCCTGAAAACTGTAACATTGGCTAACTCAAGCTTTGTGAGTGAAATTGTGTAGACGGGACCATTTGGAAGTCGTCAATGGTTGTGCTAGCACAAAGTCACAAGTCATCGTGACTGAGAGTTAGAGTGTCCTGGACTTGTTCAGACTGTTGTTCATGCTAGTTAATGCACTCTCAACCAGAAACTGTAACTAAGGTCTAAACAGCATAATTGTAGTACAAACCACAGGCTGGCTCTGTGGGTGTTAAACAAACACAAATGTTCCTAAGCAGGCGTCTGTAACAGGGATTAGCTAGCCACCCTAATAGACAAGTATCCTCCCATATGAGTGGCCAGCCATATATATTTAAGGAACAAGCAGATGGAAGTCACATTATGTTGGTGTGAAAGTGACTGGAGTAGAGATGCCGGGTTTGGATTTTTAAAAATATTTTGAGATGTATAGTGAGAGACAGTTCAGTGCCATATATAATAAATACTTGATGGATCTTGTCTTGATACATGGCTGACTAGGCAGAAGATTTTCTTGTTGTCAGTTGCCATTACTTTCTTTGATAGACTGGTCGCAAACCAAAGGTATAGAACTAAATCTGTCCTGTTATTTAACCTATAGTTGGAGGAAAGATACGGATTACTAAATTTCCCAAGGATATTTGCACATAAGAGAATGCAATGAATTCAACTAGAATTTAAACTCAGCTCTCTGATTTCTTGTTCCGAGCCAATATCTACTGCAAAACAACGTATTCCCGAGTAAGAGTGCCAGACCAAATATGGCACTGGTATTCAAATCACAGATGGACAGTAGATTAATACAAATACTATGAATGATAATTTTGAATACTTTACATGGTTCATTTTTTTTAAATATTTTCCAAACAGCCAATCTATTTCTGACCCTGGACAGAAAACAAGTTTTACATTATACAAATAATGCATTTCCATTTTTAAGTCATTAAAGGCCACTTTTATTTTTCAATCCAGGACATTGTAATGCCTCTGCCAATATGAAAGCTGTTATCATCTTCTACGCTTGATAAAATTTACAAAATGAGAAACACAAAAATATGAAACAGGTACAAAGGAATTTCTAATTTTGAAGCTTGCTGTTATATTCACTATCAATTTCATTAAATAAATAAAAAAATGGGGAATTAAATTATACGAAACAGTTTAGAAAAGGGTTAAGAATGAGATCTGTGAATGAAAAAGTTTTGTTCAGTGGCTTTACATAAATATCACGACCATATATACATGCACTATCTTTATGGATAAGAGAGAAAAAAAGAAACAATTCAATTATGTATATATGTGTGTTGTTAAATATAAGAGACAATGAATGTCTATCATGTTTAATCATGAAAACCCACTACATATATTGGTTTTAATACAACCACACTGCCATAGACTTACCTGTCACCTTTCTGATCAGAGTTCAATTAAACAATATTTCTTAGAAAAACAGCCATGTAGGAAATATCAGACAGATTTTAGTCAACAATACAATAATACTCACTCATACACACAATAAAAGGAACCTTCAGATATTGGAGGCCATCTACATTAAATCAAAACAACCCACACTTAATAAAATCACGTTTAAATCTGGTTATAGCACATTACATTGCATTTAAATATATGGTTAACATTTTGAGCTCTCATGCAGTCTGACATCATAGGCATTACAACAGGCATTACAAATTTACGAACTGCGTTTGTTATTTGGTAACTGTTATCGTTGCTTAGCAAAGTTTTATGTAAACACAAGATAAATTCATCTTTGATGGTGGATGTTTTTATGTTAATGTCCCTGTAACCTCTTTGAAGATGGCTCATGTGTGCTGGAAGCTTAGAACCAACTTAATAAAAAAATATTCAAATGTTGGAGAATTTTTGTCTTTATTTTCACCTGAAATTCAAGCCCAAATACAATGTTTGGAATGGCTCATGATTAAACATAATAGACATTCATTGTCTCTTCTATTTAACAGTATATGTTTATAAAATTTTCTGCTACCTTGATACACTATATATATATATATATATATATATATATATTACAAGAAAGTGAAAGAACAGGTAGATTAAAAACCCACTGTTCAAAAAAGCAAAAACCTAAAATCCAACCTCCTGATAAAAATTATTGTCTACCCATTTAAAAAATCTAAGGTCCCACTATGTATCTTACCCAGAGAAAATTAAAAAGTGACATGCCTCGATCCAAGCCAACCTGCTCCCTTTCCTAACCCAAATGTTTATCTCTATGGTTACATAATTCTAAATGCTGATTGACTGGTTTTGACACACCTAAAAGCATTTCCTCCAACCACTACTCCCTGATTTTCTCAATAACCAGAAATTCATCTTATATTTTCAAAAATAAATCGTTTTCACAATTTATTTTAACATATCACCTGAAAAGGAACAGTTTTGTTCTGAAACATGAAAACTTTTGTGTAGTGATATTATGCTTTCAAAAACCATTGTAATAACAAAATTACTATACACACACACACACACACACACACAATGATCTATAATTATAATAGAGAGGAGATATATATATATATATATATTCTCACTACTTGATGACATAATTATTGCAAAAAATAAAAATATTAAGGCATGGTTAAAGAGCAAACACGTGACGAGCTTTCATAACTGGTAATAAAGAGAATGAATGGAACCAAGCCTGCCTCACTACTGTCTCTCTTTCCATGAGCATAACAGGAGGGATATATATATATATATATTAGTCAGCTGCAGACAGATCTGTTTTGCTGTATCACAGCTCATCAGTATGGTTAGACAGCCAATTGCTTTTTACACAGGATTGAAACCCGACCGAATTGATGTCAGTCAGCAATTCTACCTCTGAGCTACGGGCGTTCGGTAGAAGGAGGCAGACTTTTTAGCATGTATCTTATCATTATACACGCCCAATAGCTGAGAGTGTTCTAATTCATTGCTGAATGAATGATGCATAGATGCCAGAGTAGCCACTGTTTTTCAAAGTCTACCATTCTTCCAGAGTGCTCAACCAGGGTGTGATCCAGGGTAAAAAGCAATTGGTTGTCTAACCGTACTGATGAGCTGTGATACAGCAAAACAGATCTGTCTGTGGATGACTATTTACACTCTCACAACCTGATTGAGCACTCTGGAAGAATGGTAGACTTTGAAAAATAGTAGCTACTCTGGCATTTACTATATATATATATATATATACAAACAAATAAATAAACAACGGCCTTAATTTAAGATGATATGTATATGTTTATATATATATGGAATTTGGATGATTTGGTTTGTAAGCATTTAGTATGTATATGGAACTAAACCCAAAGAAAAATTATTTATTTTGTTATTTACTTATAAAATATATCCATTTTATTTTAGATCCATCACAAGCATCACAACAAGCATCACAACAAGCATGTCATTCATCATTCGGACAGTTTTTGGTTTCACTATCTTTATATCTTTCTTATATTACTTCTTCATCTTTTTTGCTTTCTTTGCAAATTTTTTCTTTCTTTTTGCATTTTTTTTTACATTTTGGTTCTCCAGGTTTTTTTTTCACTCTTTTTCGTCCCCTGTATCTTCTTTCTTAACATTTTTTCCTTTAGTTCCAAAAACATTAAATAGTCTATAAAAACAAAAGTGACAAAACACAGCAAACAAAGAAAATTAGACAAACCTGAGCAGGAGAAACCATCCGTATTAAGGAAATATCCTGATTCACAGCCGCATATATATCCATGGTAGGACTCGATACATTTCTGTTCGCAGGAAGACAAGCTGTTACAAGAACCTGCAAGAAACCAAAGTTCCAGAATCAGCCCAACCCATTATTATCGATCTATATATATATATATATATATATATATATATATATATATATATATTACACACACACCAGAAAAAAGTTAACAAAAGTTACTTCCCTTGGAAGATTTGACTGTGGCATGATGGGATAATAAATTCCACCATGTTGGGTAATATGTTCACAATATAAAAAATAGAAGTACATTGGAAAATAATGTATCATGATAATTAAAACAATTTCAGGTTTTATTAATGACAAATATTTGGTTTAAAAATCATACATCTTAAACATATTCTTAAAGCATTTATTAAGTTAATACTTTTATTTTTATTCTCTGCAAATCTTTACACAAAAGTATATTTCAATGACACATCTAAAAATTTTGTTTGACTTCACCATATGATTAATATTATTATTATGAGTGTTCCACTGCCATCAAAAATGGCAGCAAAATATTTGAGAGAATTATATATATATATAAGAAAGAATGTGTCTCTTTAATAGAGCAGATTCATACTGACTTCAAATAAAAAAAAATATTTATACAAATAAATAAAAAAATGGTCTTTATAATAACAGAGAGTATATATATATATATATATATGTTAAAGAATAAAACAAACATCACAAGTTTTGACTACACAGGTCTCTTCAGGCAAGCACTCCTGAAGACACCTGTGTGGTCACAACATGAGTAGCAAGTACGTGATGCATGTTCTGTTCTTTAAAATATTGTTAACTCTGCATATTCAGTTCATTTGTGTTGAGTGGGTATTGAGCACTTTTTTGAACAACCATTGGTTGGTTCAACTAGTCATCATTTGGCTAGTGTGTGTGTGTGTGTGTGTATATATATATATATATATATATATATATATGTATGTATGTATGTAATGAATTATTTTGAACATTATTTTTACCAATATCCGTATTTAAGTAGATATTCTGTTTTTAATTAAACAGTATTTTATATTTATATCTACCGGCCTGATTATTTTACAATAAGTTTCATTGTGAAAATGTGTGCTATCCAGCAGGATTCGGACCTGAGACCCCTATTTACATAGGGGAAGCTACCATTTGATCTGGTACTGTCTTAACCACTCAACCATGAATAGCCTCTTGATCAGACGAGGTTCGAATCCTGCTGGACAGCACACATTTTTGCAATAAAATTTATCATAAAATAATCAGGCCGGTAGATATAAATATAAAATACTGTTTAATTAAAAACAGAATATCTACTTAAATACGAGTATTGGTAAAAATAATGTTCAAAATAATTAATTACAAATTGTTGGCTGCTTATAACCAAGTTTTGTTAAAATTCGTTAATTTTCATAACATGTTTACATATATATATATATATATATATATATATATATATATATACACAAATAGATACACAATGGTCATAATTATAATAGAGCGGATTACACATTTTTTCATTGAAAGTGTTCAGACAAGCAACATTCCTTAATTCCACCAAACTCTCTTCCATATTCTTGCTTTCCTGATGGCTACAACCTCCAGGAATTTAAATGCAATGTCAATACCCATCTCTTAGTTATTTGACTCCAGTTCTTTTTACATCACCCTGTATATCTTTTCCTTTCTTTCCACCTTTGCAACTGTCATCACACCTGTATTCCCATCCTTCTCTTGCTTCTTTCTCTGACACCGACTGTAACTGGTTTGACTTTCTCTTTTCACTCCTCCTGTCTCATCTTTTACTCTTATGTAGCCCCCTTTTGCATCAGTGGGGTTATCGCCTTGCTTGGGGTGAAACGATTACAAAAAAAAAAGAAGTGAAATTCTCACAGCTAAGACCTGTTGGAAAATGAAAAAGAATTAATAAAAATATAATAATTATTAATAATTATTAAATACTGTTGCCGTATCTAGTTGGGTGCTTCTGCTATTCATCTCAAGGTTGTCAACAAAATACTGTTGCTGTATCTAGTTGGGTGCTTCTGCTATTCATCTCAAGGTTGTCAACAAAATTCAAAGAGGAATCTGCAATGTAATTGATCCTGACTAATTTCGACTTCATTCACTTTCTAACAGGATGTGGCTTCTCTCTGTCTTTTCTATAAATATTTTTATGGCAACTGCTCTGATAAGCTTTTCTTCCTGGTGCTCCGACCACATGAATTTAAGTGTGCTACTAGATTGGCATCTAGGTCCCACCATTTTACTGTTGAAATAGTGAAATGTCACTCCCTCTTCTACTCTAATAGTTTCTTTTCTTGCATTTCCCACCTGTGGAACTTCTTTCATTTACTTGCTTCTCTGGTAGCTACAATTTCCAAACATTTAAATGCAACATCAACTACCATCTTCCATCTTGAATCCCATCCGTCTTTCATCCTTTCTTTGACACCCGCTGTACCCAGACTTTTCTCTCACTCTAACGACCTGCATCAAAGTATTCACATCTACAAACTTTTACCCCAAAGCTTATTTCATTTTTTTGCCTAAAGATGATTCTGACCCCACAATATAATTAATATTATTATATATTAGGGTGTGTGACATGTAGTGCGAGTTACTGTTTTTCACTTTCTTCCAGAAAATGTAAGAGAATCTTAACCTTCAATTTCAAGGTTGATATGGCGCTAAACAAAAAAAGAAAACAAAAAAAAAAACAAAGAAAAAAAAAAGAAAAAAAAGAAAAAAAAGAAAAAAAAGAAAAAAAGAAAAAAAAAGAAAAAAAGAAAAAAAAAGAAAAAAAAGAAAAAAAAAGAACCAACATGATTGCAAAAGAATACCACTGAAGAAACACATAATCCGAGATTCATATCATTTGACCCTTTTAGATGTTGGTGTGCGATAAAAACCTCTATTTATTGTGATGGATTATTCCAATTTTGTCTAACCAGATGTGATAATTTGGGCCTAGCAGACATTGCTGAGTTAAGAAATTAAGTGTCAGGTGAGAAGTTAATTGGCTAATCAGAATTATAAATCATGAGTATTCAGGTAATTTGCATCAATCAACATCTGTGTAATTTCTCTACCTGTGGTCACTGTGTAATCTGAGTCGCCCTCGAGGGTGAAGTTTAAAAGGAAAAAGAAACAAAATTAAAAACAACAATAAAAAAAGAAGTTTTATGATTGGTTAAGTTTTTTCATCCATTTTTTTTGTTTTTCTTTCTTACTTTTCATTTTAAAAAACATCTGTTGTATTTATGATATATATTTTCATTAATTTTGTTCATTTTTTTAAATTGATAACATTGTTTTTGAAATTTGTCAGTTTTTTCTGTTTTATTTCTTAAATTTTATTTTTTAATTTTTTCTAATTATTTTCAGCAATTTTCTTCAAGTGTGAACAAGTTTTCTTTTATTTTTTCCTTTTCTTTTTTCTTTTATTCTGATTGTTTTTCCCTTTTTTTTTTCATCACTGTTATATTTCAGTTTCCTTTTTTAAATATTTTTATTTTCTTTGTTCCTCTTTTCTTTCTTTTTTCTTTTTTTAAACATTTCTTTTTTCTTCTTTTGCCTCTAATTCTTTCTTTTTAGTGTTCATTCTAATTTTCTTTGCTTTTTTTTTCTTCAACTCATTCTTTCTTTTCAATAGCCATTTTATTTTTTTTGTCTTTGTTTTTCTTCCTATTTTTTTGTGTATGGGAAAGGATTTTTGTTTACTGACAGACAAAACACTGTTTGGCATTTGAATGTGTGTGTGTGTGTGTGTGTGTGTGTAAGGTGGGGTGAAGGTGAATATTTAGAAGGAGTTTCTGAAAAGGTTTGACCAACCAAGAAAACCTTTTCAGGAAATCTGGTGTTTTGGTCATTTGATCAGACTTTAAAAAGTGGGTTCGGCCATGAACTTTACATTACACACACAGGGGGTACAGCAAAAATACCTCCCACATAATAGTAAAACATTAGTAACAATGGTGTCTTTATCTACCTAATATCTTATGATTATGAGGGATGTACTTCTGACACACTCTGTAAATATACAAGGGAAATGATATAGAACATGATTCTGATTTCATTAATGCCAGTTTAATTAAAAAGCAACGTAATCCTTTAAGAAGAAAGTATTTTGAAAACATAATAATAATATTGTGGTGAATAAAATATAAAAATAACTTTTTCTTCACTATTTTCAAATTCACAAGCAAATGTGAAAATGTTTATTAACCAATGAAAGAAGAGCGATTTGCAGAAAATAATGAAGTGAACTTTCAATGACTCGTTTTTTTTGTTTTTTTAATCATTTCACCCCAAGCAAGGTGGCACCACCACTGAAGTGCAAGGGGCTACATAAGAGAGTTAAAGTTTTAGACAGGAAAAGAGTGAAGACAAAGAAGAACCAGTACAGGGGGAGAAAGGGAAAGGGCAAGAGAAGGATATGAACCCAGGAGTGAAGACAGTTACGAAGGCAGAGAGAAAGAAAAAGAAAAAAAGAACAAGATAATTGGGTTGATGTGGAAAAGGCTAGATTTAATTGGATAAGAGATGGGAATTGACTTTGCATTTAAATTCTTGGAGGTTATAGCTGTCAGGAAAGCAAGTATATGGAAGGGAGATTCACAGGTGGGAAGCACAAGAAAAAAAGCTGTTAGGGTAGAATTGTTGCCTGCATTTGGTTGATCTAACTGTAAAAGGGTGGAACCGTGATGCAAGTTTGGTTGCCTGAGTAAATTCTTGTGGAGGGGGCACCAGTGGCCTAATTTCTTTGAAGCAGAAGCCATGCCATGTTTTTTCTCTCCTCACCCAAAAATGAGTTTGTGTTGGGAGCCGACCATGTGATCTGATCATAATCAACTTGGCTATATATTTCAAGTTTTTCGGTTAGTCAGCACAGAGAGGGGGAGAAGGAAGCAGAGAGTGCTCAACCAGTGCAATGTAGCAGAAACCAATTGGGCATGACTGTTCAGGCACCCTCTCACTTTCTCTCTCATACTGCTTTATTTCTTTTTCTTCCTCTTCACTTACTCACAGTTCGCAAAAAGAAAGTAACAAAGACTTTACTTCTACTTATAATGTTAGCTACATTTCGAACAATTTAATTGGAAATGTCGAAAAAACGTTTCATTTACAATCACATACACTTATGTTAGCTAATGTTATGAACCAACATACACACACATTGATACACTTTACCATCCAAGAGATTTCTCAAACACATATTTAAAAAATTATGCATTGTTTTAATCCTTTTGACACGCATATTGATAGGCATGAATACAGACAAGCGTTTCTACACACACATACACATGAAATTTTTTTACACATACATACACTCGAAAATGATTATTTCTCAATTTAATACATGTGACACATATCTGACCAATAAGAATTAACCTCAAATCACAACATACCAATATACTGTATCTTTGTTATTTTGTTTCATTTTTCTCTTGGTCTCTGACGAAGCTTTAAAAAAAGTGAAACATGTTAGATTGAGATAGGTTTCCTACTTTGTTCTTTCTTCTATATATCATCTTGTTGGATTCCGATTCATATATTCAACTGATTTGTTATTTTTCATTTTTCTCTAATTCTACGAAGAAACTTCGATGAAAGTGAAACATGTTAGACGGAACAGACACGGAACACAAGAGGTAGGTTCAAAACAGTGTATTAATATGACAAGAAACAAGATATTCAGCGAAAGTGGTCATAATAAGTTATATAGAAATAAGTTAGTCCGAAGGTATTATTATGCTGCTTATTGCCTGCTTCTAACTGCTCCGTTAACTGCTCTGGTTAACTGTTCCCCTAGAAGTCATGCAGGTATCTATATATAACAAGAAGGAAGAATCCATTTCTCGTAGGAAGGCACTATAACACTATGGAAAACACTGCAGCAACAACTAGTGTAGTGAGTCTGTGTCCTTATATGCGAACAAAGAAGTCTTCAGAGCTGATGTACATGAGGTATCAGTCAGGCTAATAGTCAAAGAAACATTTATTTTATCCATCAAATATTTATTTTAAATATAATATCAATTCTTGAGAATTAATTTAAATCAGTAATTACATTATTCGGACTATTGTCCTCATCTTTGTTGCCATTTGTACGACATTTTGGCCATTGTACACCTTCTTCAGGTGCTAGGAATTTCGAACTGAACCCTTTATTACGAGGCTTCCCACAAGGAATGAAGTTCATATACTCCAGTGAAATGTAAGGTCAATAGACATCTCCTATCTCACTAACTCGCATCCATTCTCTCAAGCTCTTTTTCCATCTACTCCACCCCCATGCTTGGAATTCTCATTCGTCTATTACCCTCCTCCTGACATTTCCCATAACTAACCCCACTTTTCCATCACTTTCACCTATGCCCTGCGCAACAGGGGCAGTAGAATGACTTGCTTGGGGTGAGATGATTTAAAAAAAGAAATAAAAAATAAAGTGTTCGGTTCAAAATTCCTAGCACCTGAAAAAGGTCGGTGTGTACAATGGCCGAAACATAGTACAAATGGCAACAAAGATGAGGACAATAGTCTGAATAATGTAAATACTGTAAATACTACCTCATCTCAGAAATATAGACAAATAGAATGACCTATTATTAAATGTCGTACAAATGGCAACAAAGATGAGGACAATAGTCCGAATAATGTAAATACTGTAAATACTACCTCATCTCAGAAATATAGACAAATAGAATGATCTATTATTAAACGTCGTACAAATGTCAACAAAGATGAGGACAATAGTCCGAATAATGTAAATACTGTAAATACTACCTCATCTCAGAAATATAGACAAATAGAATGATCTATTATTAAATGTCGTAAAAATGGCAACAAAGATGAGGACAATAGTCCGAATAATGTAAATACTACCTCATCTCAGAAATATAGACAAATAGAATGATCTATTATTAAACGTCGTAAAAATGGCAACAAAGATGAGGACAATAGTCCGAATAATGTAAATACTACCTCATCTCAGAAATATAGACAAATAGAATGATCTATTATTAAACGTCGTAAAAATGGCAACAAAGATGAGGACAATAGTCCGAATAATGTAAATACTGTAAATACTACCTCATCTCAGAAATATAGACAAATAGAATGACCTATTATTAAATGTCATACAAATGGCAACAAAATGAGGACAATAGTCTGAATAATGTAAATACTGTAAATACTACCTCATCTCAGAAATATGGGTGAATTTAAATCAGTCGTAAATTGTTTTTTTATTTTTCTTTGTTATTCATTCTCCTTATTCTCTGATTTTAAAAAAAAATGTTTCTTTCTCTCTTTCTATTATTTCCTAAGTTATTTTTTCTTCTGCTGTGTCTTTTTTTCTTACTTTCTCTTTATTTCATAATTTTTCATTTTTATTTTGTTTTTCCTTTCTCCTTCCTCTTTATTCCCTTATCGAAAATAATTTCTCTTTTCCATTTTCTTCAATGTTTTTCTTTTTCCTTCTCTCTTTTTCTTTATCCTTTTCTGTACTTTTCTTTTTTTTAACCTTTTCTTCTTTCTTTTCTTTTTCTATTTTTCTCTTGTGTTACCCTTTTTCTTTCCCTTCTTTCATCTCCATTTCCCTCCTTTCTTTGCTTTCTTTATTTTCTTTTTCCTTTCTTTCTTTTTATTTTCCATTTTCTTTACCATTCTTTATTTTCTTTTTCCTTCTTACTGTTTTTTTTTTTTAAACCTTTGTGGTATATTTGATTCCCCCAATAATGGATCTGCCCTGAATACATATATTTAGGAGAATTCTGCTTGTATTCAGAATTCCTCAAAGCTCTGCCCTTGTCAGACTCCCTGCCTTTGAAACCTAGATGAAGCTATGACGAAAGGCAGTGTCTCATCTCAGATAAATAGACAAGAGCCAGGCCTCGCCTATGGGGAAGTTTTGCCCAAGTGTATGTACTTGGAATGCCCATAGGAAAATTGGCCTTGTGCCACATCCTGCATTTGTGGGGAAGCTAGGGTAAATACTGAGTTCATTAAAGCTTAAATTTAAGCCAATACAAATTGTTTCTACTACAACCTTGTTTTTTTTATTATCTCCTTTTATTTTCTTGACCCTTTTCTTTTTTTTCTTCTTTCTTTTTCTTTACCACTCTTTCTTTATAATTCCTTCTTTCTTTACCTTTTCTCTTCTTTCTTTTTTATTCTTAGTTCTTTTTCTTTTATCATAATTTTCTCCATCTTTATTTTCAAGCTATCTTAGTCTCATCTCTTCTCTCTTTTCCGCTCTTAAATTTGTCTCTTTTACTCTTTCCTTTTGTTTCATTAGATTTTTTTTCTCTCTCTATAAAAAGAGCCAAAGAGATGAATGAAATTCAATGATCCAATTTTGGAAATCATTATATTTGTTTTCATTAAATTCTTCAGAGCATTTCTTTCTTTCTTTCAGGAATTCTCTTGCATTTTTTTTTACCAGCCATGAAAGCCAATCTAGCAGAGTGTCACTTCTGTCAGATGTTTTTACCAAAGTTTCAATTTGTGGTGTTGCAAACGTTGTGTAGTTCAATACAAACAGAATGCAGTAAAGAGAAAATACTGGGAAGAGAAGAGAGTGAATTGATTGCGAGAACTTTTAAATTTCCAAGTTTTTGGCAATCTTTGTTCTTCTGCTATGTGCGTTCTATCTGAGGAGTGACCAAATTTCCTTATTTTCAGATCTACTTATCAGTTCATATTTATCTATATATATCTGTCAATCTATCTGAGTCTGTTCATATCTGTCAATCTATCTGAGTCTGTTCATATCTGTCAATCTATCTGAGTCTGTTCATATCTGTCAATCTATCTGAGTCTGTTCATATCTGTCAATCTATCTGAGTCTGTTCATATCTGTCAATCTATCTGAGTCTGTTCATATCTGTCAATCTATCTGAGTCTGTTCATATCTGTCAATCTATCTGAGTCTGTTCATATCTGTCAATCTATCTGAGTCTGTTCATATCTGTCAATCTATCTGAGTCTGTTCATATCTGTCAATCTATCTGAGTCTGTTCATATCTGTCAATCTATCTGAGTCTGTTCATATCTGTCAATCTATCTGAGTCTGTTCATATCTGTCAATCTATCTGAGTCTGTTCATATCTGTCAATCTATCTGAGTCTGTTCATATCTGTCAATCTATCTGAGTCTGTTCATATCTGTCAATCTATCTGAGTCTGTTCATATCTGTCAATCTATCTGAGTCTGTTCATATCTGTCAATCTATCTGAGTCTGTTCATATCTGTCAATCTATCTGAGTCTGTTCATATCTGTCAATCTATCTGAGTCTGTTCATATCTGTCAATCTATCTGAGTCTGTTCATATCTGTCAATCTATCTGAGTCTGTTCATATCTGTCAATCTATCTGAGTCTGTTCATATCTGTCAATCTATCTGAGTCTGTTCATATCTGTCAATCTATCTGAGTCTGTTCATATCTGTCAACCTAACTGAGTCTGTTCATATCTGTCAACCTAACTGAGTCTGTTCATATCTGTCAACCTAACTGAGTCTGTTCATATCTGTCAATCTAACTGAGTCTGTTCATATCTGTCAATCTATCTGAGTCTGTTCATATCTATCCACCTATCTGTTCACACATATATATATATCCAAATGAATAATGAATGAAGAAAATAATTGCAACGTTTAAAACATCAATTTAAAACAGTGCTCAATCTAAAAAAAGAGCAATCAGTATTTATTATAAATTATACTTTAGAATATGTACAAACTACTACAAAATTGTACATTTTCTTTTGGTATTGGAAGAACAATGTCTCATCAAGCAGTTAATAATGAGGTGTTACCATCATTATCTACTACCTGATGAGACATTGTTCTTTCAATGTTGAAACATAATGTACAATTTTGTAGTAGATTGTAGTTTGTACATGTTCTAAAGAATAATTTATAATAAATATTTATACATATAAAATTTCCCCTCTCTCATTCCATGCACCCATGGCTTAGGGAGTAGGGACTTCGACTGATACCAAATCGGTCAAGTTTCAATACTGGCTGGAAGTAAGCAGATGTGTCTAGCAACACTGATGATCTGTGGTACAGCAAAACAGGCTTGTATGTGGATAACTAATATATTATGCTCTCATTACGATTGTGCTCTCTAGAGAGGAAAATTTATAAACAGTTATCACTTTTGCGATTTACACATTACTCTACAGTAATAAATTGAGATCTCTTAGTGACTGGCATGTGTATGCACAGCATACATTTAATACGATAAAATATTCCCTCTCTCAATCCATGCACCCATAGCTTAGGGAGAAAGGACTGACTGACACCAAATCGGTCAAGTTTCGATCCAAGCTGGAAGCAAGTGGAAGTCTAGCCACACTGATTAGCTGTGATACAGTGAAACAGACTTGTGTGTGGATGACTTATGTATATCTGAGTCTGTGTGTGTGTCTCTCTCTCTCTCTCTATATATATATATATATATATATACATAAGCATGCAATGTGGGTATAGAAGAATCCAAAGGAGTATCCTGTACATACAGTGGTAGGATAACTCTCTAAGAGAGCTCTAAATATATATGTATATAAATACATATAGAGCAAATATAAGAAAAATTAAGGCAGACACGTTATTTCATGGTAAATTGGAAGTTTAGGCCTATTTCAGGCGAACCATCATCAGCTTCCATCTTTATTTTACAAAGAATTTTACACAAAATGTAATTGTAAAAATTTTGTGTAAAATCCTTTGTAAAATAAAGACGGAAGCTGATGATGGTTTGCCTGAAATAGGCCTATACTTCCGATTCACTATGAAATAACATGTCTGCCTTAAGTTTTCTTATATATATAATATTTTTATTATAAGTTTCTAATAAAATCATAGTTTACTGCAACACAAGAGTTGTGTTTCGATAATATCTTATAAGCACCTTGTCAGATAGTGAAATATTTTTTTCTGTTAGGTATTATTATGTACTAACAGTATAGCCCGGCATTGCTCCAGTGTAATGAAAGCTTTAAAACTAATCCATGGTCCTGGAGCTCAGACTCTTTGGATGTCGGCACAAAAGACTAAAAAGCAATAGTTTTCAGTTTAGGCGAAACCATAGACTGAAAGAAAAATGAATGGATGTGAGTCAGATTTTGATTTCCTGGTATCGATATAAAATTTTCTGCACTATTGTAAGAATTGCAACCTTGAACCTTCTAAATATCGTTTGTTATGTCTTTGTCTATGAGTGTATCAAATTTGATTAAAATCGGACCACTCCTTCTATAACCCGAGTTGTTCGATTATCAATATTTATCGGGGGTACCTCGACACAAAACCTAGCTAAGAACACTTACAGACACTTATAGTACAACTGTATAAATTTTCAAGAAAATCAGTTGAGCCGTTTTGGAGTCTATAGGTAACAGACACACACACAGACACAAAGTTCCTTTTATAAATAACTTTAGATAAGAACTTGAAAACAACACAATTTCTTTTACCAAATCTAGATAATTAAGTTGGAGGGATGCGGGGGGGGGGGGTCCCAGCTAACCAATAGAAAATCAGGTCATGATGTAAAAGACAAAATTAGATTATAAGAATATAGGGAGATGAAATGAATTGAGCAATACATATGTCGCAATTTTGCAAGTCTGAAAAAATTATCACATGTCATCATGAAAGTTACTGGAGTTTCTTTGTGTTGTGTCGTGAGTAAGAATAAATAACTCAACAACAGGAATAGGTTAATTGTTGTATTCCGTGAAAATAGTATTTACAAAGGTTATTAGTATCCAATACAAGAATAAAGGTTAATCGTCCCAAACGTCATAAGACGTAGTATGAGCAATGGGTACTTCCGGGTCGTCACCGGAAGTCTACGACTGACTTGTCGATCGGCTGCTCAGCACACTCTCCGACGTAGATGCCACCATTACTTTACATAGTAATGGAATAGTCCATTATAGCTGAATAGGCGCGGGCATCCCAACACTTTGTGTTATTATTCAACTTAAAATACTGGGCAAAAGACAAAGACGGAAAAGTTTTTTTTTAAAAGGAATATACTGCACGTCAACCATTATGTACTCAACTTAGTGAGTGATCTATCCGTGAAGCCACAACAAATTAAAATATCAGAAGATGGGCAAATCAATCAATATATGCTAGGGGATAGATTATAAATGTCTAGTTATATTAAGAATAATTAACTATATTTTCGGGTATGTTTTAGACGATGATGACAAATGGAAGATGTTTATTAAGTAAGTTTAGTTTTGGGAACTTGATAATTTGTAATTTTTCTTGTAAACATAGAAAACATGGCTCATGTAAAGATTTACAAATTTTGTTGTTTTTTAATATTTTCCATTTTATGATAGGGGTTTTATTGGCATCTTTTAATTGTCGACCATAAGTAGAAAGTTATGTGCTATTCCATTAAGTTTTATTATTAAAAGATAAGGTGTGAATGTAATGGCAGGTTTTAAAAGTATTCTTGGTACAACAAATATATTTTATTACTTTGAGATTTTCCATGGCTGAAATGGAGCATAGAGTCAGACATCATTTTGCTAATGGACACTCAATAGGTTTTTGGCAATTGCAATTATTATTGAATTTATGTTTAATTTCTACAACATAGGCTATGGAAACAAAACTTGATTGAAATCTTGAATTTATGTTTAATTTCTACAACATAGGCTATGGAAACAAAACTTGATTGAAATCTTGAATTTATGTTTAATTTCTACAACATAGGCTATGGAAACAAAACTTGATTGAAATCTTGAATTTATGTTTAATTTCTACAACATAGGCTATGGAAACAAAACTTGATTGAAATCTTGAATTTATGTTTAATTTCTACAACATAGGCTATGGAAACAAAACTTGATTGAAATCTTGAATTTATGTTTAATTTCTACAACATAGGCTATGGAAACAAAACTTGATTGAAATCTTGAATTTATGTTTAATTTCTACAACATAGGCTATGGAAACAAAACTTGATTGAAATCTTGAATTTATGTTTAATTTCTACAACATAGGCTATGGAAACAAAACTTGATTGAAATCTTGAATTTATGTTTAATTTCTACAACATAGGCTATGGAAACAAAACTTGATTGAAATCTTGAATTTAAATTGGTTGGAAACTTAGTGGGTGATCTATCCATCAAGCCACAACAAATTAAATTATCAGAAGGTAGAAAAATCAATCAGTATATGCTAGGGGATAGATTATAGATGTCTAGTTATATTAAGAATAATTAACTATATTTTCGGAAATGTTTTAGACGATGATGACAAATGGAAGAAGTTTATTGAGTAAGTTTAGTTTTGGGAACTTGATAATTTGTAATTTTTCTTGTAAACATAGAAAACATGGCTCATGTAAAAATTTACAAGTTCTGTTTTTATTTTTTTTAAATATTTTCCATTTTATGGTAGGGGTTTTATTAACATCTTTTAATTGCCAAAAATAAGTAGAAAGTCATATGCTATTGCAGTAGGTTTTATTATTAAAAGATAAAGTTTGAAAATAATGGCAAGTCTTAAAAGCATTTTTGGTACAACCGATATAATATTTTATGATAAATTTTGTATTGTTGAAATAGAGCATAGGTAGACTATAGAGTCAGTTAGACATTTATTTGCTAATAGACATTCAATAGGTTTTCAGAAATTGCCATTAGTGTTATTGTGATCCTTTAGATTTTTTAGGATGTTGTTGATTGTTTATGTGATTATATCTGTTTAAAATTCTATGATTATGTTTTTTGATGATCTTTTCAAGGTTATCACTGCAGCTATAGCTCAATTTCAGTGTGTTTCTGTTACAAAAAGGCTTATTTTTAGGAAGTATTTTTTAGGATGTTGTTGATTGTTTATGTGATTATATCTGTTTAAAATTCTATGATTATGTTTTTTGATGATCTTTTCAAGGTTATCACTGCAGCTATAGCTCAATTTCAGTGTGTTTCTGTTACAAAAAGGCTTATTTTTAGGAAGTATTTTTTAGGATGTTGTTGATTGTTTATGTGATTATATCTGTTTAAAATTCTATGATTATGTTTTTTGATGATCTTTTCAAGGTTATCACTGCAGCTATAGCTCAATTTCAGTGTGTTTCTGTTACAAAAAGGCTTATTTTTAGGAAGTATTTTTTAGGATGTTGTTGATTGTTTATGTGATTATATCTGTTTAAAATTCTATGATTATGTTTTTTGATGATCTTTTCAAGGTTATCACTGCAGCTATAGCTCAATTTCAGTGTGTTTCTGTTACAAAAAGGCTTATTTTTAGGAAGTATTTTTTAGGATGTTGTTGATTGTTTATGTGATTATATCTGTTTAAAATTCTATGATTATGTTTTTTGATGATCTTTTCAAGGTTATCACTGCAGCTATAGCTCAATTTCAGTGTGTTTCTGTTACAAAAAGGCTTATTTTTAGGAAGTATTTTTTAGGATGTTGTTGATTGTTTATGTGATTATATCTGTTTAAAATTCTATGATTATGTTTTTTGATGATCTTTTCAAGGTTATCACTGCAGCTATAGCTCAATTTCAGTGTGTTTCTGTTACAAAAAGGCTTATTTTTAGGGAAGTATTTTTCAATTAATTTTAGCAATTTATGCCCTTACTTAATACTTATCATTTGGTTAAATTGGTGGTGGTGGGTGTTAAATTGGTGGTGGTGGGTGTACCAAATGATATTTTTCTTCCTATTTTCATCATTGTTGTAATTATTATGTCTATTGTATTTCAGGCCAGGGCATTTATAGTCACTGTTTTTTAAGTGGCGTGTCATAGAATTTGCTATGTTTCTAAAAGATTTTTTCATTAGAAGAATTATTACTAATTCTCTTTTCAATAGAGATGAGTATATGCTTGATGACTGATTGAGGGTGGTTAGACTTAGGGTGGATGTATATAGAATTCGCATTAGTTTTTAAGTGAGGAAAGTAAGTTTCATCATCTCGATCAAGTGTTACATATAGAAAGTGTACCTTTTTTAGATTAGTTTTGATAGCCACCTTGAGGTTAAGACTTTTCAGTTCCCTATGTATTTTCTTATTCTATTGGATTTAACATGGGGGAATTTTTTCACCACCATAAGACCATCATCCCTGTACAACCCTATCTCCCCAATATTTATATTATTCTGTTTTCAATAGAGAAGGGTATATGATTGATCGAGGGTGGTTAGATTTAGGGTGGGTGTATATAGGAGTGTTAGTTTTTAAGTAGGGAGAATAAGTTTCATCCACTAGATGGAGTGTTACACATAGAAAGTCTACCTTTTTTAGATTAGTTTTGATAGCCACCTTGAGGTTAAGACTTTTCAGTTCCCTATGTATTTTCTTATTCTATTGGATTTAACATGGGGGAATTTTTCACCACCATAAGACCATCATCCCTGTACAACCCTATGTCCCCAATATTTATATATATATATATATATATATATATATATGTATATATATGCCCTGACGATCCGTAGTGTGAAACCACGGTAGGATTTGGCTCGCTTTAGATTTTTTTTGTGTGTCTTTGCTCTACTTTTGTATATTTTCTTTTGTACTTTGTATCGAGCACTTTTTCTTGTGGTTGGTTCTGTTTGGGGTTTTTTTCTTTACTGCGGAGGATTGAATGTTTTGTTCTTGTTCCGCAGATTTCTTTTTTTCTCCCCATTTATCCGACGCCTCAGTGCACCGGATTGTAACGGAATTAGGTTCTGTTTGTTAAGTGGTTTTTTTGAAGGTTTATCTTAGTATAAATTTACAGCCTACATACTTACAGAGTCTATTTAGTTATTATTTTTTGATTTGTATATATATATATATATATATATATAGTCATCCACAGGCAGATCTATTTTGCTGTATCACAGCTCATCAGTATGGTTAGACATCCGATTGCTTTTTACCCAGGATCGAAACCCGACCGAATTGGCATCAGTCGACAATTCTACCTCTGAGCTATGGGCGCTTGGTGGAAGGAGGCAGACTTTTTAGCATGTATATTATCATTATACATATCCAATAGCCAGAGTGCTCTAACTGATTACTGAATGAGCGATGCGTACAGGCTAGAGTAGCTACTGTTTTTCAAAGTCTACAATTCTTCCAGAGTGCTCAATCAGGGTGTGAGAGCGTTCGTTCTATAATGAATTCAAACACTCTCAGCTACTGGCATTGTTACATTGTATATAACACGCTAAAAGTCTGCTTTCTTCTACCGAGTGCCCATAGCTCAGTGGTAGAATTGCCAACTGATGTCAGTTTGGTCGAATTCCAATCCTGGCTAGAAGCAATCTGAAGTTTAACTGTACTGATGAGCTGTGATACAGTGCAACAGATCTACCTGCAGATGACACACACACACATTATATATATATATATATATATATATATATATATATATATATGTCATCTGCAGGTAGATCTGTTGCATGTATATATATCAGAGATATATATATCTGAGCCTGTTCATATAGTTTGTTCCTATCTAAATATCTATAACTGTCTGTCCCCTATCTATCTAGCTAGCTATGAATCTCAGCCTGTTGCCATCTAGCTATCTATCTCTGGCCTTTGTAATGATTAATGTAGGCTCATCTCATTTTTCTCTAGAACCTTTTGCACTTGACACTATTCTAAACAATCCATTGTTCATGGTCATATTAAATATGTCTGCAATGTCCTGTGTCATGGGATCTGAATCATGTTTTTGATCATCATCAAAGACTGCAAGCCTGTTGCAAAATTCTTAAACTATCTACTTTTGAATCTAATTTATGAACAATAATCTCAGCTATGGCATCATCCCTCTTGGAATTGGATGGTGGACAATCTTCTCACAGATGAAGGAGAGACCCTGAAGCAACAGAAGGTTGCTGAGGATACCATGGATGAAACATGTGATCAATGTCAAAGTTTCACAGAAGATAGAAGCAAAATTGACACTTGTTTTTAACATCAGAAAGAGAAAGTTCAAATTTCTAAGAGAGAAAGAAGGCTCGGGAAATATGATACTCACAAGGATGGCAGAATAGGCTTTAAAGCAATAAGAAAAAGGCAGACTTTATTCAGAGCTACAAGGAAAATGGGAAGAGCCATGATCATCAACATACTGAATTGACACAGCACATAGAAAAATTAATCGACCTCTGTCATTGATTTGTCTTCAATGAGGCGAGTAGTGACTTTTATAAGTGGAAGGTTTACACACTATGACAAATCTAGTTGATTGAAGAAATACATGAAAGGAAATATAAAATATCTTAATGTGATTTGTACAAGAAACTTATTGAACATTTTGCTTTTATCTAGTTTATGATGTGTCGAAAGAACAGATGACCGGATTAAATTTTGATGATAACTGTTAAGGTTAAATTCAGAATCATTTTCACTTTCAGGCAGTAACTTTATAGAGAAAACAAAAATCTTTATTTCTACCTTCTTTGCGTCTTGTTAATTTCTGGCTCATTAACAAGAATCTAAATTTTGTTGACAACATCGACAAATTGTCTATGACAATTATGAGGGCATCATTTTAGAAAGAAGAAAAAAAAGTGAATTATTCATATATTGAAAAAAAAGTGAATTATTCATATATGCAAATGATACACAAACATATATTTATTTACTTATGCATATAATTTATAAAAATCAAATTTTCACAACCCCAAAATGTGAGGTTTATTCTTTCAGATTGAAATCCAAGCACAAAAGAAAGAATTACAAGCCATTTTTAACTCCAAACATAAAAATATTGAACGGTTACAAAAAGAAAAGAAATTATTACAATAATGTATTATTTTTTTCATTGGCTGAAGAAATAATTGAAAATGAATATAGAATATTTTTAATGAGCTTATCTTGGTAAATTCTCATGTAAAGTTTTGTAATAGAAAATATTCTACTTTTCGTAGCCAAAGTTGAATTGTCATAATTGGCTGGAATAAATATTTGAAATGAGAAACTGAATATTTTTTCTTAAAAGTTCATTTATTTCAATGCAAAATGGCATCATAAAATTTTTTTTGTTTTTGTACTCAGTACTTCAGATTCACAAATGTTCAGAGCAGGCTTTGGAGTAGGAATTTAAAAAAATATATTTTTCATATAACAAAATTTGATTCTTCATGACTAATTTGTTGTTCATTAATCTTAACAAAATTAAGTTGTGGCTGAGATATGCATAAGGTATATTATTATACAACTGATTATATTTTGGATCTAAATCAAGTATTGACCTCCACACCAGAGCAATGCTCTCACACCCTGGAGTAATAGAAGACTTCAAAAAAACAGTAGCTACTCTAGCATCTATATATTGTTCAGTCAGTAATGAATTTGAACACTCTCAGTTACTGGCATATGCTTACATGGTATATCACATGCAAAAAATCTACCTTCTTCTACCGAGCGCCCATAGCTCAGAGGTAGAATCACCTACTGATGTCAATTTGGTTGGGTGTCAATCCTGGCTAAAAGCAATCGGATATCTAATCGTACTGATGAGCTGTGATACAGCAAAACAGATCTGTCTGTGGATGACTATATATATATATATATATATATATATATACACATGCATACATACAACTATATCATTATTTACAGTAATTCAAATAGTGGTTTTTGTACTCAATGCTTCAGATTCACAAAACTTCAGAGCAGGATTGAAGCAAGAATACTCTGCAGATGATATTAACTCCTACCTATGAAATACACTGAATGATCCTTTAAGAGACAACGATCTCGATCGCATAGATGAAGTTATTAAACCATCACAACCGAAGATCGATTTTGAATTGAATGAGCCAAGCTGGAAGGAGATTAAGAAAGTTGTAAAAGCAGCTAGATTAGCCTCAGCTCCTAACCCATATAGAATTTCTTACAGTGTCTATAAATTCTTCCTGAGTCCTCTCCAGCTCCTTTGGAAGATACTCAAATGGATATGACATAAAGGTAGAGTTGTAAGCCTATTTATCTCAATGACTATTTAAAAAATAAACCTTAATACTCATATTAGTGTATTACTGATAAAGTTAATCAGTTAATTTGAATTTTGGTGATATATTGGAAGCACTCGGTACTTTCTATTTTAAAATTTTTGACTCAAAAACATGTTTTTCTTATAAAAATAGTTTATTTCAGGTGGCTGATATACATTACTTGGCCTCCCTGAAAAATTGATGGGTTTCTACGATCTTTATTAACTAAATGTTATGATCTATTCATAAATAGATCTTCTTTTTTCAAAAATGATCAATTTTACTGAAGCAAAACTGCAGATGAACATGAAAATCTAAGGTCATTTTCAAAATCAGCCACCATCAAATTAGCTACAAAATGTGTTTTGTTTCTAACACCAAAAATTGTCTTGACCCATGGATTCTACTGTCTCTCTCTTCCACACAGTTTATTTATCTCTCTCTCTCTCTCTATATATATATATATATATATATATACTAGCAGTACAGACCAGTGTTGCTCAGGTGTAATGAAAGCTTTAAAACTAATCCATGGTCCTGGAGCTCAGACTCTTTGGACGTTGGCACGAAAGACTAAAAAGCAATAGTTGTTTCCAGTTAAAGCAAAAACGTAGACTGAATGAAAAATGAATAGATATAAGTTAAATTTTGATTTCTGGTATCAATGTCAAATAAGTTTTCCATCGCAAACTGAATTTTGAAGGTTAAATAAGTCCTCTGAGTAAATGGTATCATGGCTGAGATTAAGAACTACAATTATACATACTTAGAGCCAAACCTGAAGCAAAAACTAAAATAAAAGGGCTGAAGCTGAAAACCTGATTTTGATCAGACCTGATAGGACATCAGGGTATTGATTTCCAATATCAGAGTCAAATAAATCATTAAAAAATAAACTAACCTAAGTAAGTCCATGAAAACCTATCGTATCATACCCATCGGGAGTAAAATTGGAGAAAATTAGCCATATTGATGGCTGAATATCAGCTTTTAATCAGATTCAATAGTATTGGGGATATGGATTTCTGATATTGGGAAAATGAGTCATTTGAGAAGATCTACTAATACTTAAGACTAAAAACTATAATTGTACCAAGTTAGAGCAAATTCTGCAGCAAGAGCCACAATAAAAGGGCTGAAATCCTGATCTTGATCAGACTTGATCGAATATCGAGGTATCGATTTCCAATATTGGTGTGGGGGAGGGATCAGAAAAAATAAGTAGCCCATGACCTAACCAGAAGCCTAAAGAATATTTGTGTGAAGTTTGGTGAGAATTGGATAAAAATTGTAGATTTGTACAAAGGACATACAGACAGACAAACACACAAACATCTTGCCTTTTATATATATATATATATATATATATATATATATATATATATATATTCCACACACCCGTCTTCCACATATATATATATTTATCTTCCACACTGTTTATATATATATATATTTAGTATATCGAGGCAGCAAGTAATTTTCTAAACATGCTGTTAAATATAAGAGACAATGAATGTCTATTATGTTTAATCATGAGCTGTTCAAAACGTCGTATTTTTGCTTTAATTTCAGTTGTCAACACAAAATAAAATCGTCAGTGATGGTAGATTTTATAATATTCAGTTTAAACAACCTCTCTGAAGATGGCTGATGTAAGCCGAAAGCTTAGAAGAAAACCAATAAATAATTATCCAAATGTTGGAGAATTTTTGTCTTTATTTTCAACTGAAATTAAAGCAAAAATACAACGTTTAGAATGGCTCATGATTAAACATAATAGACATTCATTGTCTCTTATATTTAACAGCATATGTTTAGAAAATATATATATATAGTTACTGTAAATTGACTGAAGACATCAAATAGTAGAAACCTGGGTTGTATAATTTGTTTAAAAATGAATATATATATATATATATCTATATATCTATATATATATATATATATATATAGCATAATGATGAACCATGTATACTGTCTTAATATGTATAGGAAAAACTACTGAAAAGTTGTAAGTTTAAAATGTATTTTTTTTTACAGTATTTATTTATATATATATATATATATATATATATTTGATATTTCAGACTGGCCTCAGCCTCAGCCTTTCATCAGAAACAAATGATTTTAAAATTTAAACTAGGAACGTTCATTGTGAGGAGCGTCTGTCACGAGATGTTTACATCCCATGATGTAGAAAGCGATAGAGTTTTTGGATATTTAAAAAAAAATGTAATGAGACAAACACCCAACCTATCAGCTATCCTAACCTCTACCAAATATCTAAAAAATATCTAAAAAATACAAACCTATCAGGGAATTACAATTGTGATAAATCTCGCTGTTTAGTTTGCAAACATTTAGTAAACAATCCAGTATTTTCTATACCCAACACCAACATCAAATTACACCCACCATGCCTCACTTGTGACAGCCAAAATATAATATATTTTCTCTTCTGTTCAATATGTCCAAACAGTGGATATATTGGTGAATCTGGAAACAGTTTTTGATTCCGTTTTAATAATCATATACTAAGCATACGCCAAAACAACCTTTATTCTCCCATAGCTGAACACTTCTATCAACCGGGACATACATTAGAAAACTGCAAATGTTTACTGATAGATTCCGATTTTAGTTCCACATACTCACACAGAAAGAAAGAAAAATACTGGATTTTAAAATTAAATACATACAGGCTAGGGTTAAATAGGGACTTGGGTATTTTGAATCTTTATAAATATTTCTATAGTTAAACATTTTTTAGATACACTTAAAAATTTTTTCTTTAAAACAACATTTAAAAGTATTATTAGAGATAGGTTTACGTTTTTTTGTTTTAAATATCCAAAAAACTCTATCACTTTCTACGTCATGTGATGTAAACATCTCGTGACAGACGCTCCTCATAATGAACATTCCTAGTTTAAATTTTAAAATCATTTGTTTCTGATGAAAGGCTGAGGCCGGTCTGAAATATCAAATATATATATTATATAAATTAGAGAAAATTTTCAAAATTCAAAGGTGTCGGATGTACATTTTGACATAGGATCTCTAATAGAGACTCTACATCACGTCAGCGACATTGTTTTTCAAAATGGCGAAGGCCCTGGGTTAGAGTGTAGAGTGGTTTTTGGTTAACAACGGTCACAAAGTGGAAAAGGACAGAGCTGGTATTCGCGGGGTTACAGGTTGTTGAAATGGTATATTTAGGAAGGGGAGGAATAGGAGTTCATTTTTTATAAAGATAGACAACTAAATGAGTTAAATTACTTTTTAAAGTTAAGATTTTGGGTTGTTTGAAGAGGTGTATTTAGGCGAGAAGGAATAGTTTTCAATATAAGATTTTAAAATATATAAAATAATAGAAATAAATAAATACTGTCAAAAAAATACATTTTTAAAGTTACAACTTTTCAGTAGTTTTTCCTATATATATATATATATATATATATATATATATATATATATCTATATCATCTGTAAATTCAGATAAAACTTAGCCATTTTCAACACGTCATTTATGACATGCATTCTTCAACCCCTTATAAACAGAAAATGGGGAAAAATTCTAAGCCCAGAGGTTTAGCTTTGGTAAAGGAAGAGGTTGGAAGGTATTATTTTTATTAGGGTTAGGCTAGGGGAAAAAGTTAGTAGTAATTTCCTCTTTGGTGTGGGAGGTATGTGGATTGACCCTTGTGTTAGCAGTGGTAGGTGGTGGGGAAGTAACTGGTTGGCCAAATTTAAAAAAAAAAAAAACCTTATTGTGACTAATTGGAAGAATAGGATAAGTATTGTAATTTACACTTACTTTTATAGTAACACATGCTTATTGCATTCAGGCATGAAACAGACTCTCCATTGCTTATGATCTCCTTTCATTTATTTAGGAGTATAATTTGGTATTGAAATTTCAAAATTTTAATTTTTTTCTGTCAAACATAGATTACATCTATTTCTTAAGCTATTAGGGGGTCTTAGCCTTGCCTATGAGCTTCCATTTTATCTGGGGATTTGAATTACTTTCTTTTAATTTTTTTTTTTTAATCATATCACCCCAAGCAAGGCGGTAACGCCACTGATGTGCAGGGGGCTACATAGGAGTGAAAACATTGGAAAAGAGAAAACCGGAAACTGCATCCTAAACAGGAAACAAGGGATGAGCCTCTTAACCTGTTCAATAGACGTGGGTGGAGTGTGAACCGGGCGATAGTTTAGTCTATCTACTCCAATTGAAAAAAAAAAAATATAGTGAGAAGATTGGAAAAGAGAAAACCGGAAACTGCATCCTAAACAGGAAAGAAAGGATGAGCCTCTTCACCTGCTCAATTTTTTTCCCAGTATTTTCTAGAAAGGGCTGTTTGGTATCTTAAACTAGGGTTGGTGAATGAGTGCCTGTGGATATAAAGCCGTTGCTTCCTACTTCCGGTCAAAATTATATATATATATAAGTTGTAATTTTAAAAATGTATTTTTTTGACAGTATTTATTTATTTCTATTACTATATATATATATATATTTTTGATATTTCAGACCGGCCTCAGCCTTTCATCAGAAACAAATGATTTTAAAATTTAAACTAGAAGCGTTCACCGTGAGAAGCGTCTGTCGTGAGATGTTTACATCACGTGACATAGAAAGCGATGGAGTTTTTAAATATCCAAAAACTATCACTTTCTACATCACGTGATGTAAACATCTCACGATGAATATTTCTAGTTTAAATTTTAAAATCATTTGTTTCTGATGAAAGGCCGAGGCTGGTCTGAAATATCAAATATATATATATATATATATATATATATATATATATATATATATATATATATAATAATAGAAATAAATAAATACTGTCGAAAAAATACATTTTTAAACTTACAACTTTTTAGTAGTTTTTCCTATACATATTAAGACAGTATAGGTGGATCATCATTATGCTATATATATATATATATATATATATATATATATATATATATATATATATAGATATATATATATATATCTGCATACATACAAGTGAACACTGAGGCAAACACCAAGCAGTGATAATTTGTTTCATGCCTGAATGCAATATTGCATTCAGGCATGAAACAGACTCTCCATTGCTCTCTCAGTCTGTCACCATATCTACCTCTCACACATACACACACTGTCTGTCTCTTTCTCTTTCACACACAGTCTCTCCATATCTCCCTCTCTCTAAATCTATTCCCATATCTCTTTCTCACACACACACAGAGTTTATCTTTCTCTCTTTCTCTGTCGTGATCTGCATTGTGGTGCAGTGGGTATCGGCTTGGAATGAGAAATCGGGGAGCCAGGTTTGAATTCCAGTTGATTTCATTGCATTCACTTACGTGCAACTACCTTTGGGAAAGGCATTAATCCATCTCTTCCCTCCAGTTATGGATTAAATAACAGAACAGATTGGGTTCTCTAGCCTTGGCTGGCATCCAGTCTACCGCAGAAAGCAATGGCAACCTACTGCGGGATAATCTTATGCCCAGTCAGTCATGCCTCTTTTGATACATGATCGCCCAAATGTGTTTCACATATGGCACTTAACGGACTGACTATCTCCGTCTGTTCATCCTTCTTTCTTTTTCTGTCTCTCCCGATATCTTTCATTTTCAGTTGGCATCTCGTTATAACTTCATTTAATTCTGCAACTGTCAACCAGTTGCTTCTAATTCTTTGATTCTTTTCAAATGATTCCAAATTTTATTAAAGAAAACATAGAAAACATTAAATTGATAAAAAAGTCAGCTGCCCTAAAGAAAAAATGTCCACCAACTAAAAACCCATAAGGAGATTTCATTTAGGCCTTTTTATTTCTTCCCTTTTTTTTTTTATTGTAACTATCAAACCCTCTACTTCTCAATGTCACATCCTTTCTCAAAGATAACCTCTGTCAATTTGGCCCTCAAACATAATCCTTGTTCTAACCTTGATTCTTCAGTTCCTTAATGAGTCATCACATTTTGTGAATGCGATAACATTTTTGTGGAATTGTCTGTTGAAATGATATAGCAAACATTGTCCTTCTCAATACTATGGTTGTCATCAATCAATCAATATTTTCAGTCTAAGGTTAAAAAAAAAACTTCCCACATTTCTTTCTTCAGTCTTGTTTTAGAACTTCTTTTTGAATTTCTCTGATGATAATTTATCTTTATTTACAGTGTTTTGGCTGTTGTGTTCTCCAGCCTTCTTCAGATATTCATTGATTCTACCACTAGCAATAAATATAAACATTCATCATTTTTTCTCCTTACTGTTTTTTAAATGATGTTCAAGGTTGAGGGTTACAGAGTAAGAGGCACAGTTTATGGGAAACATAATGGGAAACCTTAGATATGAACAGTTTAAGATTGTAACGACCAGGGAAGCATCCTCTTAGGGGTTAGTTTCACAAAGTGTTTCTCTGGAAAAATCCGTGCGAGTGTAACATACATTTCACTAAAAGTAGCAAATGAAAGTGGTTAGCTACAATGTACATGGTATGGCAGATCTTATCCATGACAGAACTGGTGAGACTAAAAGATTGTAGCTCATCTGAATGCTTTTAAAGAAATAGTGATAGAGTTACAAGTGGCTTACAACATTTTGTATGTGAGGAAAAGTGTTGTAGGGTGGAAAACAATTCATCATCAACAAGGATGTGGGGACACTTTTGAATTTCATCAAGACTGAAGCTGTTAGATAAATATGGCAACAGTGCTCCACTGTTGATCTGATCTGGTTCTTGTAAAGGTAAGGAATAGCAGGAGGAGTCAGGTACTTACTGAAGCAGTACAGCAGGCTGACCATTTTTAGGTCTGATCTGGTTCTTGTCAAGGTAGAAGATGGCAGAATGCTTACTAGAATGGTACAGGAAATTGAGTGTAATTTTAGAATAACAATGTTTCAGATGGTTGTTCAGCGAAAATGGCAAATTCCCTCTTGAAAATCATCATTTACATGACAAGATATCAGTTAAACTATTTTAGCCTAATTTAAAATGTGTTAAATTTTAAAATTTGTAATTTCTGACGTCCTGCATGTTTCAGACATTGGAATAGCAGTTGCTGTTGTCTATATTCATGGGACAAGGAGTTAACTAATTTTTTGATGGCTAACTAGAATGGCAAGCACCTTATAATATGCCACAGATTACAATTTTCACACTATCAGTCAGTTAGGTCTCATACATGATACATGCTTGGGCAATTATGTCTCAATGAAGAAATGAAGGGTATTGGCACATAAAAAAAATGAAATGAATTCAAATAGAATTTGAACTCAGCTCTTCAAATTCCTGTTCCAAGCCAATATCCATTGCACCATAAACAAACAAACATTCTTTTCACAATATCAGTAAAATAACATAGAAATTCATGGTGAAAATCTGTCCTAGAAAATTTGTTTTAATGATGTGCGTGTGCTTGTGTTGTTGGGATTCATCCACACAAGAAATAGGAAATTAATGACTTAGGCAAAATGTCTGATATCACCACTTGAAAAACACTCATATATTAATCTATAGACATATATCTAAACTTATTTATAAATGGAACTTTATCTCTGTGTGTGTGTGTGTCTGTTACCTATAGACTCCGAAACGGCTGAACTGATTTTCTTGAAAATTTACACAGTTGCACTATAAGTGTCTGTGAGTGTTCTTAGCTAGGTTTTGTGTCGAGGTACCCTCGATAAATATTGCAAATTGATAATCAAAAAAATTAGGTTATAGAAGGAGTGGTCCGATTTTAATCAAATTTGATACACTCATAGACAAAGACATAAGAAATGATATTCAGAAGTTTCAAGGTTGCAGTTTTTACAATAGTGCAGAAAATCGATAACATATATATAAAAGGCAAGATGTTTGTGTGTGTGTGTGTCTGTTTATCTGCCTGTATGTATGTATTATTTTCAGCCCTTTTATTTTAGTTTTTGCTTTGGGTTTGGCTCTAAGTAGGTATAATTGTAGTTCTTAGTCTCAGCCATGATACCATTTACTCAGAGGACTTATTTAGCCTTCAAAATTCAGTTTACGACAAAAAAACTTATTTGATATCGATACCATGAAATCAAAATTTGACTTACATCCATTCATTTTTCTTTCAGTCTACGGTTTTGCTTTAACTGGAAACAACTATTGCTTTTTAGTCTTTCGTGCTAACGTTCAAAGAGTCTGAGCTCTAGGACCATGGATTAGTTTTAAAGCTTTCATTACACCCGAGCAATGCCGGGCTATACTGCTTGTTAATCTATAGATATATATATATAAACATATATAAAAAAAAAAAAGAACCTTTTGACTCACAATTACATTAACATGTGTTTATCTGGAACAATGAATTGTGCATAATTTTGCCAGTTTTAGAAGAAAAGATTGTCAAATTTCAGTGATGAAAGTCGGAATTACCTACATTTAGTACAGATTTTAATTATATGCTTTTGAAATTCTAAATTATACATTGTAATGAGTTAGAACACACCCATCGCTATGGAGCTTTGATTGTGAGAGCAGCCTTTGAGTGAGAGAAAGTTGTGGTGGCTATGAGTAAGAATTATCACACGAAAATTGATTCACATCATTTTCACAAGAGGGATTGTAATTTTCAGGGGAGTGAACATTCCAAAAACCTCCTCCGCCTGTTAACAAGTCTGAGTCCAACTAATACTAAGGATCTAGAGCCACTCTTTGCTATGGTACCTAGACTTTTTGAATTTAAGTGCAGTACTAGACTGGCGTTAAGGTCTCATCAATTTACAGTTGAGCTGGCTAGATGTAACTAAGTTCTATGCTAACAGTTCTTTCTTTGCATTTCTTTCTTGTGGAACTCCCTTCTGACTCCATGCTTTCCAGCCAACTTAACCAATGTAAATATCAATTGCTATCTACTGTCTTCCTAATTACATTTCTTCTGTACTTGCTCATGAGTAATGTTTTCTGTTTTCTAATTCTTCCACACCCAGTAAGCCCCAAGGCTTTACTACCTTACTTGATTTGAACTTGATTAATATATATATATATATATATATATATATATATATATAGCATTGAGTTGTGATAAGGCTTAGTGATTAAATTGTTGAGTATGGTGGGGCAGTGGATATCGGCCAGGATAGAGAAATCAGGTAGCCACGTTCGAATTCCAGTTGAATTCCTTGCATTCATTTATGCACAAATACCCTTGGGAAAAGTATTAATCTGTCTTTCCTCTCCAGTTATGGGTTAAATAACAAAACAGATTGGGTTCTATAGCCTTGGCTGGCAACCAATCTACCGCAGAAAGTAATGGCAACCTGCTGTGAGATAATCTTCTGCCCAGTCAGTCATATCTCTCTCAAGGCATGATCACCCAAGCATGTATCACATATGGCACTTAACTGACTGACTGAATATAATAGTTGAAAACATGATTAAGGCTTCTACTCAGCATAGAGTGAGGGATCAGTTTTATATTGTTTTGAAGTAATAAACTGATCCCCCACTAATTACTGCTTAATAATATAATACATCTCTTCCCTCTCTGCCTATGAGTCAAATAATAAAACTGATTGGGTTCTATAACCTCGGCTAGCAACCAATCTACCGCAGAATGTAATGGCAACCTATTGCAAGATAATCTTCTGCCCAGTCAGTCAGGTCTCGAGAGAGACATGATCACCCAAGAGTGTATCACATATGGCACTTAACTGACTGACTGATGAAAAATATTTTGGCAAGCAGGTTTTTTGTTGTAAATTGCTCACTATTCAGGTAGAGATAGAGTGTTAATAGGATTAATGTGAAGTTCGTTACTTAACTGAGCAGAGTCATACCAACTTCAAAGTTTCATGAAGACACCATTGTGATGTCCTCATTATTATATCCCTTCAAGAAGTCTCTAAATCAGCATGACACTCCTCAGTTAAGTGACAAACTTCTCCACATTTATCCTAATATATATATATATATATACACACACACACACATATTATTTTGAATTATTGTTCTCATCTTGGTTTATATCGATATTATTATAGACATGTTTCAACTAAATACCTTTTGATTATCATCAGGTGTCCATTCATTGGCTGATATGTGTTTCTGTTGATTAATGTGTTATTTTCCAGTGATATCAGTTGTTTATCCCTGCAAGATTGGTCATAGGATTGAACTCATGTCCAGTAAATGAAAGTAACACATGTATAACCAAATTCTATATCCAATGGCCAATGTCCAGAAGAACATTGTAGTGTATATATATATATATATATATATATATACTAGCAGTATAGCCCAGTGTTGCTCGGGTGTAATGAAAGCTTTAAAACTAATCCGTGGTCCTAGAGCTCAGACTCTTTGGATGTTGGCACGAAAGACTAAAAAGCAATAGTTGTTTCCAGTTAAAGCGAAACCATAGACTGAAAGAAAAATGAATGGATGTAAGTCAAATTTTAATTTCATGGTATCGATATCAAATAAGTTTTTTTCATCGTAAAGGCTAAATAAGTCCTCTGAGTAAATGGTATTATGGCTGAGATTAAGAACTGCTTAGAGCCAAACCTGAAGCAAAAACTAAAATATAAGTGCCGAAAAAAAATACAAACATACAGGCAGATAAACAGACACACACACACAAACATCTTGCCTTTTATATATATATATATATATATATATATATATATATATATATTATTGATGTTCTGCACTATTGTAAGAACTGCAACTTTGAAACTTCTGAATATCGTTTCTTTTGTCTTTGTCTATGAGTGTATCATATTTGATTAAAATCGGGCCACTCCTTCTATAACTCGATGTTTTAGATTATCGATTTTCAATATTTATCAGGGGTACCTTGACACAAAACCTAGCTAAGAACACTTGCAGATGCTTATAGTACAACTGTGTAAATTTTCAAGGAAATCGGTTCAGCCATTTTGGAGTCTATAGGTAACGGACACATACACACACAGACAAAGTTTCATTTGTAAATAAGTTTAGATTTAGATTATATATATATATATATATATATATTTCTGTATTTAGGCAGCAATTTTTTTTTTAAACACGTCAGATTAAATAAATTGAAAACATCATGTCTGCTTATTTTATTAAAATCCGTTTATACTTACGGATAATCTTTCTCATATAACAATCAAAAGATGTCAGAAATGAGCTGTAACATTGACAGATGTTATTATCATTTATTTCTCAAGGTACCCAAATACTTTCAATCTCTTTCTGAGATTGTCTTCAGAGGTGTGAGTTATGGTAACAAATAACCACAAAACTTTGTTGCTAAAAATTACTGTAATAAATTATTTTTTGCTTCAAATATAACAGTTGACAAATTGCTAGCGTTCATTAGAATGGGAAAATTATCCAAAATGGAATTTTGGTGCTTACGTATTATCGGGAGGACCTTTAAAAAAACGACTCAAAAATTAAAGTAAATTATTTATTGAAACGGTTAAAACAATAAAATGGAATTACATTTGTAATTCCGGAGGCCAGAACGTCGCAATTGCTTCCAAAAGTGACTCAAAGACATCAGTACAGGCAACATGCTTCCGCCACATGAATTCGGCCAAATACGACTCCAAATGGTGACGTGCAGTGCCACAGTGCTTCTTGTTTCGCCACTTTGTCGATCCCCATAGGCGTTCCACTGTCTGCGTATGAGCCCCGGTGTTCGAATCCACAAAGTTGTACTTGTGGTTGACGTTGAGGTGATGAAAGCCTGATTTTTCCAGTTCCTTGGTGTTATAAGCAGGGAAAAAAAGAAAAAGTAAAAATCAAAGGTCCTCCCGATAATACGTAAGGACCGGAATTTTTTTATATGTTGTAATGTCATGGTCATGCATGTGTTAAAGCATGAGAAAACTGTTCTTTTTACAAACATTTCAGAACATTACTACAATATTCATAGCTGATTCTATTAATTGACAGCTAAAGTGTTTTAATGAATATTGCCTAAAAATAAGCAAACATAACATTTGCAATTTATTTTTTATATATATATATATATATATATATATATATATAAGAACATTTCTATACCAATCTAGACAACATGTTTTTTTCCTTGAAGACTTTTATCAAGCTAAAGGTAAAAATTTTATTTTGTAATTTTTATTTATGCACAGAAATAATGTGAAGAAAAATATGGTTAAGTTTTCAAATTTTGATTAGACTATAAATTACATCACTTAGTTTCCTATATAGTTTACTTTTTCTCATACAGCAACCATCAAAAATATTTTAGAGCATTCTTAATTCAAAGTTTGAACACTTAATGATATTTTTCCTGCACATTCAGTCAGTCAGTTAATTGCTATACGTGATACATGCTTGGGCGAACATGTCTCGAAATAGACATGAATGACCGGGCAGAAGATTATCCTGCAGTAGGTTGCCATTGCTTTCTGCGGTAGACTGGTTGCCAGCCAAGGCTATAGAATCTAATCTGTCCTATTATTTGACTCATAGGTAGAGGGGGAAGAGATGTATTATATTATTAAGTAGTAATTAGTGGGGATCAGTTTATTACTTCATAATAATATAAAACGGATCCCCCACTTTATGCCCGATAGAAGTCTTAATCATGTTTTCAACTATTATATTGTCAGTCAGTTAAGTGCCATACGTGATACACGCTTGGGTGGTTATGTCTTGAAATAATAGAAGCCTTAATCATGTTTTCTGACTGGGCAGAAGATTATCCTGCAGTAGGTTGCCATTACTTTCTGCAGTAGACTGGTTGCCAGCCAAGGCTAAAGATCACAATCTGTTCTATTATTTAACGCATAACTGGAGAGAAGAGATGGATTAATACCTTTCCCAAGGGTATTTGTGTGTAAGTGAATGCAAGGAATTCAACTGGAACTTGAACTTGGCTTACTGATTTCTCTTCCCGAGCCGATATCCACTGCACCACAACGCACATCTGTCACTAAATGCTTACAGCACCTGGTATTCCCAAGTGGTCACCCATCTAAGTAATGACCAGGATCAACATTTAAACTGAGGAAGCCAAAGAGAGTCGACGCTTCTCTGGCAAAAAGCATTGTTAATAAAATTTTCCATTTTGTCTTATCATCTACATACGCACACACACACACACACACATATATATATATATATATATATATATATTGTTGCTTATTCTGGCAGAGTTCAGCCAGTTTATAATGAATACAATACAATGGTAATATTTATCTATAATTCTGAGGTGAGATAATATTTATATTAGATCCAGTGACCTGACCCAAAGAGTTTTGAGTACAATACCAGGCTACAGTTTTTTTTTGTTATCATCATATCACCCCAAGCAAGGCATTTTACTGTTTTGCAGGGGGTTACATAGGAGGGAAGGTATGAGAAAGAGTGACAGGTTACAGGGGGTGTGAGGAAGTGGGTAAGAGAAGGATGAGAATACTGATGAGAGTGGAGTGTATGGAGAAAAAAGCATGTGAGAGAGGATGCAGGTTAGTGAGATAGGAGGTGACTATTGACTTTACATTTAAATTCTTGGAGATTGTAGCTGTCGGGGAAGCAAGTAAACGGAAGGGAATTCCACAGGTGAGAAGTGCGAGAAAAGAAGCCTCTGGAGTAGAATTTGCATTTACAATTTATTGGTCTCACAGTAAAAGGGTAGGACCTAGTTGCTAATCTTGTGGTTCGAGTAAATTCATACATAAGGGGCACCAGTGAGCTAAGTTGTGGTGAAAAAATAACTTAGAAATCTAAGTTAAAGGGAGATAAGTAAGACATCTGGAAGTAACATGGCATGTGGAAAGAGAATAATATACTCCAGTGATTGAAATAAAAAGTTCAGTTTGAAATTTCAATCACCTGATGAAGGCCAGAATGTATGATGCTTGAAAAGTGAATATTAATATGCCAATAAAAATGAGGATAACAGTCTAACCAATGTAAATAATGTAAACACTGGTAATAGTTTATAAAACTTGTAGTAATCATGTGTATTGGGGTGTAATGGATATCATCTAAGAATGAGTAATCAGAGGGCAGGGTTCAAATTCCAGTTGAATTTGTTACATTAACTACCATGCAAATAACCTTTGGAAAAGTATTAATCCATCTCTTCTCCCTCCAGCTATGGTTTAAATAGCAGGACAGATTGGGTTCTACAGCTTTTTCTCTTCAATAGCCTCATTTAGACTCTCATGTGGATGTCATACATGACATCCAACTCATTCAGAAATGTGTAAACTGTCATCACTATACAACCAATTCAAGTTGTTTTTTTAGAATAGTCTCATCAGATTTAGACTCTCATGTGGATGTCATGCATGGCATCCAACTCATCGAGTAATGTCTAAACTATCATCTCCATACAAATCATGTCTACAGAAAAAATTAATCTTCTTTAAGACTATCCCACATCAGACTGAAAGGACAGGCATTCCAAAATCACAAAGAGTTTAGACACTTCCAACAACAGCAACAAAAAAAAAATCAAACTCAAAGATGAAATAATGATATTGTTAGCTTTCCATATCACCAAAAACCAAAAATTTGAAAGGAAACCCCATCATTGTTGAAAATGCAATAAGACTTAAAAACTAATTTCCTGAAAACTTTTTTCAGAAAAAGATTTTTTAAATTTCAGCTGACAATAACACAGATCAGTGAATGTTGAATATATCCTGAATGAAAATGGATAATTTTCTTATTAATATATCTCGTTTTGTCTGCTATTTTTTAAGTATTTGCAAAAGTATCCTATGTCTTATATGAGAAATATAGTTTATGAATATTTATTCAGTTTTTTAAAAAGAAAGTGCTGAGAAATTTTGCACACATGCAATATTTATTGTACAATTTTCTATGAAGGAATGCAAATCTTATGGTAAGGAAAATATTTTTGCAATTAAATAATTGGAAGCATTGGAGTTAATTGCAGGAAATTTATTTATACAGCTTTAAAGAGAAAAAAGAAAACATACACACACACACATATGAGGAGGTGCTGAAAAATTATTGGCTAAACCAGAAAGACTTTCAAAAAATATCTGATGTTTGTCATTTTATTAGCGGCACAGCTAAGACACCATAGCACACTAGTGTGACAGTTTTCTTTTTTAAGTGTGCCATAAAATATTGTCATGGCATAAGTATATATGTGTGTCTGAAACTAGTGATGTGCGTTGTAATGCATTGGATATCTGCTCGGAATGAGAAATCGGGGAGCCGAGTTCAAATTCCAGTCAAATTCATTGCATTCACTTACGTGCAAATACCCTTGGGAAAAGTATTAATTCATCTATTCCTTCCAATTATGGGTTAAATAACAGGACAGATTGGGTTCTATAGCCTTGGTCGGCAACCAGTCTACCGCAGAAAGCAATGGCAACCTACTGCGGAATAATCTTCTGCCCAGTCAGTTATGTCTCTTTCGAGACATGATTGCAAGCATGTATCACGTATGGCACTTAACTGACCGACTGTAACTAGTAATGGTACAGTGTTAGAATTTTAATAAATGAGAAAGTATAAAACTTGTTTCAAATAATTTTTCCCTGTTATTTGATTATGAAGAATTATCCACCATTTTTAGTGATCGAGGGCTCAAAATAAAAAATTTCAATGATACACAGTGATCCATTTTAGAATATAATACACATTAGCTAAAATGGATTTATCATTTTCATTGCAATTTTCTACTTCTTATTTATGTGAATTAGGCCTTTCCACCCTAAATAATATAAAAAATAAGAAGTGAGAAAGACTATGCTCAGCTGAAGAAGAAACAAGAGTTTATTTATTGCGCACTAGCAGTATAGCCCTGTGATGCTCGGGGGTAATGAAAGCTTTAAAACTAATCCATGGTCCTGGAGCCCAGACTCTTTGGACGTTGGCACGAAAGACTAAAAAGCAATAGTTGTTTCCAGTTAAAGCGAAACCGTAGACTGAATGAAAAATGAATAGATGTAAGTCAAATTTTGATTTCTGGTATCGATATCAAATAAGTTTTTTTTTGTTGTTAACTGAATTTTGAAGGCTAAATAAGTCCTCTGAGTAAATGGTATCATGGATGAGACTAAGAACTACAATTATACCTACTGAGAACAAAACCTGAAGCAAAAACCAAAATAAAAGGGCTGAAGCTGAAAACCTGATTTTGATCAGACCTGATAGGACATAAGGGTATCGATTTCTACTGTCTCTCTCTTCCATGCAGTTTATTTCTCTCTCTCTCTCTCTATATATATATATATATACTAGCAGTACAGCAGTATTCAATGATACACAGTAATCAATGTTAGAATATAATACACATTAGCTAAAATGGATTTATCATTTTTATTGCAATTTTCTACTTCTTATTTATGTGAATTAGGCCCCTCAATCCTAAATAACCTCAAAAATAAGAAGTGAGAAAGACTACACTCAACTAAAGAAGAAACGAGGTTCTACTAATTGCACATTTGGCCAAACATTGAAGAAACTGCAAAAACAGCAAGCACAGATTTCACACTAAATACGCTACACAAATAATTGATTAGAAACATTGAAATAAAGTAAATTCATATTTGTGCCATTAATGTTTCATAATTTAAATAGATTTATATTTGAGTCATTGTGTATTTTAAAAAAATCTTTGGTTTTATTTCATGACATTTAAATGTATACCCTTTAAAAATTTTGCCAAGTATGCCGTGATATTCTCGTTTGCTTCTAGGTGTGCCATTGCTTAAAAAGTCTGAGAAACACTGTGATAAAGTGACTAGCTAATCCCTGTTGCAGGTGCTTGCTTAAGCACATTTGCATTTCTTCAGCACCCACAGTGCCACTCTGTGGTTTGTATTAGAAATATGCTGAGCACTTTAGTTACAGTCTCTGGGAGAGTGCACGTAATCTGGTATGACCAGTTGGTGAAGATTGCAACACATGGACTTTTTTTCCATAGGTGATGAATAAAGAGATTTTGTTTGATTGCTGGGCCTCTAAGTAAACAGATTGTAGTCAAATATGATTTCTTGTTTTTAGTTAATTAATTAATTAAGGCAATTAACCAAACAGTTTATTGTAAATCATATGGAATTCGCTTGAGACATTACTAATTTGTATATGTAATTTTCTTCACGAGTTTTAAAATATTTTTAATTATGTATGCAAATTACTAAGCAGGGAAATGATTAAAATGACAGGTGAGTTCCATGAGGTTTACAATAAATTGTTTGATTAGAACCTTTCAATTCTTATAACGTCAATAAAATTACACAATGCAAATTATTATTACAGTGTTCGTGTTGCACATTGATAGAGTCCATGGAAATTTTGTTCTTGAAACCTTCAGTGAACAAAGCTGCTCATAATCCAAAACATTTCCAGAGAATCCCCGTCTTCTTCTATGTGCCATGTCCTTTCAGGACGTAGGTGATAATGGCCCTTCACATCTTCCTATCTGCCTTAGCTTTTAATACTCTTTCTCCTGTTATCTGCTCAATCCCTCTTCCGCGATCCATCTGCTCAAGTCGATGTCATTGCTTTTTCTTGTCTCTCCTTCTCTCTATCCCTCCTTTGAGTATCAGATTCTCCAAGCCCTCCTTCCTCACTACATATCCCAGAAACTTCAGCTGTCTTTTCCTGATGTTAGGTATCAGTTTCCTTTTCATGTCCATCCTCTTCAAAACCCTGTCGTTGCTCACATGTTCTATCTATGGTAACCTCACATTCTTCTGAAGAACCACATTTCAGATGCTTCAAGTCTTTCCTTCATCTTTGATAATATTGTCTAGCATTCACTGCCATATTGAAGAACAATCTAGTACTCTCTTCTTCTCACTGAGTAAATAATAGTAGATTTCTGGAGGTTGACAAACATGGTTTTGGTTTCAATTCCAATTCTCCTTAAGTGCTCTTTCAATTTTCTAGGTGGCATTCCAAGTGCTACCATCATTACAAGAATTACTTCCGCAGTCTCAATTCCAATTTTTTTCTGTGTTGAAGATTTTGAGGATTCTTAAATTTAAAAATTTTGTAGACTGAATAATGTTTTTTGGCTTTTTTTTTCTACAAATAAAATCCTTGCATTTGCCTTGAGTCCGACAGAGGTTGAAACATGTCAGATAAGATCAATTTTTCTTGTCTTTATTTTTTATATATATTTCATTTCAACTTTGTCACCCGATGAGAAGCACCTAAAGGTAGCTTCGAAACATGAAAATTTTTGTGTAGTGATACTATGAATTTATAAACCATTGTAATAACTATTAAAATATAACGCTCTACGTTGTATCGAGCACTCTTTATAAAAGTAAATGCATGAACAGCTGGTTAAAAAACTTACGAGTTCCACAACTTTGTTACAATATATATTTTATAAAGAATTATACAACATTAAGCAAACACTAGTCAATAATGGATTTCCTAACTCCGTTATTGATCAACAAATTAAAATGTATCTCAACAAAATTAACAATAGCTCTAACAATAATGATAATATTAATAATAATGGTTTACATCAAAATAAATATAACACTATTAACTTATACTATTGCAACCAAATACATAATAATTATAAACAAGATGAAAAAACTCTCAAAAACATAATATGTAGAAATGTTAAACCAGTGGAAAGTAATAATCAAATTAAACTCATTATATATTATAAAAAGTTTAAAATAATTGACCTCATAGTCTATAATAACCCAACAAGCACTAAACTAAATTCTCTACAAAAAACCAATGTAGTGTACCAATTTACATGCCCATTCAGAGATTGCATCTCTGATACTAATCAAAAACCTAGTACATATATTGGTTTTACTACAACCACACTCTCCCATAGACTTACATGTCATCTTTCTGATCAGAGTACTATTAAACAACATTTCTCTGAAAAACATAAACATGTAGGTAATATCAGACAGATTTTGGTCAACAATACAGTGATCCTTACTCATACACACAGTAAGAGGAACCTGCAGATATTGGAGGCCATGTACATCAAATCAAAACAACCAACACTCAATAAAATCAACTTTAAAACAGGAAATAACATATTACATTGCATTTGACTACATGGTTTTGTTGTCATTTTGTGCTATCCTGCGGTGTGACGTCATAAAACCGCATCGCAAACTTAAGAACTGTGTATATTATTTTTGGTAACTATTGCCGTTGCCAAGCGGAGTTTTATGCCAACACAAAATAAAATTGTCAGTGATGGTGGATTTTATATTTCAGTTTAAACAACCTCTCTGAAGATGGCTGATGTAAGCCGAAAGCTTAGAAGAAAACCAATAAAGAATTATCCAAATGTTGGAGAATTTTTGTCTTTATTTTCAACTGAAATTAAAGCAAAAATACGACGTTTAGAAACGACTCGTGATTAAACATAATAGACATTCATTGTCTCTCATGTTTAACAGTATATGTTTAGAAAATTATTTGCTGCCTTGCTACACTAATATATATATATATATATATATATATAGATGTATACTTTAAATGTATACTTATATATATATATATATATATATAAGTGTACGTTTAAAGTATACATTTATATATATATATAAATAAAATATCCAGAATAAGATTGGTAATCTAAGAGGATCCTAGTAATATTGTTTAAATATTCGAACGGATCCAACAGAGAGCTCAATGTAAATTTAATTTACAAAGCAGATATTCATTTATTTTTTTTTTTTTAATCATATCAGCCGGGCAAGGCAGTAAGGCCACTGGGGTGCAGGGGGCTACGTAAAAGTGAAAAGATTGGAAAAGAGAAAACCAGAAACCACATCCTAAACAGGGAACAAGGGATGAGCCTCTACACCTGTTCAATAGATGTGGGTGGAGTGTGAACCTGGCGATAGTTCAGTCTATCTACTCCAATTGAAAAAAAAAATAAACAAAAAGAAAAAGTGAAAAAGATTGGAAAAGAGAAAGCCTCAAACCACATCCTAAACAGGGAACAAGGGATGAGCCTCTACACCTGTTCAATAAATACAGATCACATTTATGAGGGATAGCTATTTTGACATGTCAGTTTGAGACAACCAAGGAATCTTTGATTGACTGCTGTTGACAATGCATCTCTCGAACTGACATGTTGAAACAGCTATCATCCCTAAATGTAATCTGAACTTACAGATAAATGTCGATATATATATCCGAGTGAATAAGGAATGAAGAAAAATTTAGAATGTCCAAAACATTAATTTAAAACAGTGCTTGATATATAATATAGAGTTGTGAATATTTATTATAAATTATATTTTGGAACATGTACAAACTTTTTTTATATATATCCACTAGAAATTGTACATTTTGTTTCGATATTGAAATTACAATGTCTCATCAGGCGGTGTGGAAAGAAATGGAAAGCCTCTTTTCTTATATTTGGTGAGTTGTGTGTGGGATATTGGTGGAGGGATTAGCGATAAAGGAATAAGTCTTGTAAATTGTCCATTAGAATTTTGAAAGAAGTGGGGTGGGTAGGGAATATAGTTGATTCATGAGAGTGTGTTTAATAACCCGCCTGCCTAGCCTTTATTCTTTGGTTTTATTAGAGGGGGAAAGGATGGGATTGAACCTATCTTTAATGTTTATTTGTACAACTATAGAATATATTTGTATTTAAGCACAGTTTTATAATTAACCTAATTTTGTATATATAACCTTAATTTTGAATTTAGGAAATTACTTTTTCCTATAAAACTTTAAATCAGATTTGATTATTGTCAGTGGTGTGTAATAGGTAAAATTTGATATATGCAACCTGGGTTTCTACCATGTGATGCCTTCAGGTGATTTGCAGTAACTGATTTTACTGTTTTTTAAGAATGCTCATGTAACAGGGATTTTTGAACACACAATTTTCAAAATTAGAATCTTTTCATCCATGATTGTATGGCCCTAGTAAGTATTTTATAATATGGCTACATGGAGTCATAATTTCTGTTCATTCATTCAGTAATTCATTTTTGTTTGAGACCTGGGAATAACAGCAATTAAGAGGTGGTTCCATGTCCCTCACAACCTCCCAATCAGAAGCCTTGCTGCCGGATGCAGTTTAACATCAAACCCAGGAACCCATTTTAGGATAAAAGAGTTTTTCAGTGTTAGCAAGCATTGGTCCTGTGCAGCAAGAATAAAACCTTTGGTTTCAGCTTTTAATTCTCATTATTTTTGTAATTGTATTGTAATTGTTGCTGTCGGTTTTATTATTTTTGTAATTGTTGCTGTCGGTTTTATTATCATTACAACTGATGAAATGATAAATAATAAACAGTAAAATATATATTAAATACGAGAAAATAAATGTAAAATATTTATAAGACCAATGATGATGATTGTTGTTGGTGCTTTTATTGTTGTAAAGCCATTGTTTAAAATGTTAAATAAGAAAAAATAATTAATTATAAATTGTAAAAATAAATATTACAAAATAAATGTTCATCCTATAATGAAGTTTAAGGGACACATTTTTTAATTTACTGCACAAGTATTTCAAATTTTACATTCATTTTGCATATTATTTTACATATGATATATTAATACATTAACTTTATTTTATGTTAATATATGTATTTTATAGTATATGATATATTAATATATTATCTTTTTTTATGATATATGATATATTAATATATTATCTTTTTTTATAGTATATGATATATTAATATATCTTTTTTTATGATATATGATATATTAATATATTATCTTTTTTTATAGTATATGATATATTAATATATTATCTTTTTTATGATATATGATATATTAATATATTATCTTTTTTTATAGTATATGATATATTAATATATTATCTTTTTTATAATATATGATATATTAATATATTATCTTTTTTATAGTATATGATATATTAATATATTATCTTTTTTATGATATATGATATATTAATATATTATCTTGTTTTATAGTATATGATATATTAATATATTATCTTTTTTATGATATATGATATATTAATATATTATCTTTTTTATAGTATATGATATATTAATATATTATCTTTTTTTATGATATATGATATATTAATATATTATCTTTTTTTATAGTATATGATATATTAATATATTATCTTTTTTATGATATATGATATATTAATATATTATCTTTTTTTATAGTATATGATATATTAATATATTATCTTTTTTTATGATATATGATATATTAATATATTATCTTTTTTATGATATATGATATATTAATATATTATCTTTTTTTATGATATATGATATATTAATATATGGCAGACCTGAAGGAGACTACCACCACCTTTAAATTTGTTGTTTTTCATTTTTTTTTACTTTTTTTCAATGCATTCTTATCAATTACACCCTAAACTTTCTGACTGACAAAGAAAAATTTTGAAAAATTTAGATATTTAAGCAATTTTAGGGGGGCTCTGTTTTTCATACAACCTTATAGTCAATCACTCCTGTGCAATTAACTTTTTTGCTTGCGCATATTCAACAACTGAATCCTTTGCAAAATTTTTGAATAAAGCCATTCTTGGATTTTCCGAGGAAGATGCCATCTTCCTGTGAACTGAAGAAAACTTGAAAAAGACAAAAATAAGAGCAACAACTCATCCCAAAAAAAAACAAAACAAAGTGACCCCAACATGAGTGATTCCAAAATGGAGGATCTATTTACTATAACATTGTATGAGAAACTGAGCACCCCCAACAAAATTGTTTAAATATTGAAATTTTTCAAAATCTTTTTTAATAATCGGAAACTTTATGTAATAACCAATGAGACTGTGCTGAAAAAATGTAAACAAAAATAAAAAACAACAAATATAAAGGTTGTGGTAGCCCTCCTTCAGTTCCGCCAATTGATCTTTATCTTCTATTAATGATATTTTCCATTTTTGCCTTCAAGCAAATCATTCATTTATAAATTCATTCTTTTACTTTTCTTTCTTAAACTCCTTCTTTTCTCAATTTTTGTCATTCAACTTAGTTTTCCTTTTCAAATTCAAAAGTAATTACTCCATTGATTTTCTTTTATCGAGAAAGAATTTGACTTCATTTTATGAGTTCTTACTTCCATTGCAGAAATTTAGCAAATAAAGACACATGGCCCAGTGGATAAAAGCATTGGTTGAAGTAATCCAGTGACTTGACCTAAAAAGTTGTGAGTTTAATACTTGGCCACAACAGAGGTGAAGAAAAACTTGAGTTAAGTTTCTCAAGAGAAAATAAGTGAAACTGAGATATCCAGAAAAGGCATGACATTTGGAATGAAAACAATTTACCACAGTGGACAAAATAAAGGGTTCACTATTTACATTATTCGGACTATTGTTCTCATCTTTGTGGATATAGACGTTGGTTAGTTTTTGTAACTTGACACAAAGACTTGTGAGTTCAATACCATGCTACAACAATTATGAACAAGTAACTTATAGACTGTGAATATGGCAATAAAGATGAGGACAACAGTCCAAACAATGTAAATAGTGTAAATAGTTACAATTCCTCATCTCAGAAATATAGACTGTGAATATGGCAATAAAGATGAGGACAACAGTCCAAACAATGTAAATAGAGTGAATATTTACAATTCCTCATCTCAAGAAATATAGACTGTGAATATGGCAATAAAGATGAGGACAACAGTCCAAACAATGTAAATAGCGTGAATATTTACAATTCCTCATCTCAAGAAATATAGACTGTGAATATGGCAATAAAGATGAGGACAACAGTCCAATGTAAATAGTGTAAATAGTTACAATTCCTCATGTCACAAATATAGACTGTGAATATGGCAATAAAGATGAGGACAACAGTCCAAATAGTGTAAATAGTTACAATTCCTCATCTCAGAAATATAGACTGTGAATATGGCAATAAAGATGAGGACAACAGTCCAAACAATGTAAATAGAGTGAATATTTACAATTCCTCATCTCAAGAAATATAGACTGTGAATATGGCAATAAAGATGAGGACAACAGTCCAAACAATGTAAATAGCGTGAATATTTACAATTCCTCATCTCAAGAAATATAGACTGTGAATATGGCAATAAAGATGAGGACAACAGTCCAAACAATGTAAATAGCATGAATATTTACAATTCCTCATCTCAAGAAATATAGACTGTGAATATGGCAATAAAGATGAGGACAACAGTCCAAACAATGTAAATAGCGTGAATATTTACAATTCCTCATCTCAAGAAATATAGAATTCCTCATCTCAGATATATAGACTGTGAATATGGCAATAAAGATGAGGACAACATATAGTATAAATAATCTTGAATAATATGAACCCCCCCCCCACCCCAAAAAAAAACAAAATATAGAAGTCTAACACTGAATATTTTCTTTATCCAAACTTTACATCTTTTTAAAAAATACTTTATCTGTTGTATTTTGGTGGCGCTTTCATTCAGGTCGAAAGAAAGAGAAATCTCAGCTTGGAATAATTTCTGCTACATTAAAGAATAAAGTCAATGCAAGGCTTTAACATCAGAACAAAATGTGATTGGAATTGAATATCAATGAAGACAGAAAGCAAAGAAGAATAAAATCAATTGATAAAAGTGATAGAAATTCTATTGGTTTAATTTTCTAGGACTTTTTGGCTGCTCTTCTATTTTCCTTTTGCAAAATAAGAGATATTTTTTGATCTTGATTAAACATTCTTTATCTTAATTCTTTGCGAGGAAAATTTCGTTTATTATCTGCTCGACGTTGCTATTTTTATCTAGTCTTATTTATCTCTTTAAAATGTAAGATATTTTGTGTTACATTCATTTTCGCCCATTGTACTTTTATACGAGTAGATATCACATGGCAAGTGGAACTGGCACACAGTGTTTAAAGTCTGTTTCCTTTGATTTTCTCTAACATTGAATACTGCTGCCATATCTGGTCAGGTGCTCCTGCTATCCACCTAGGTGTCCTTGATAAAATCCAATGGAGAATCTGGAATGTGATCGATCCCGATTTGGTAGCTTGGATACAGTCACTTTCTCACCAGTGCAGTGTGGCTTCCCTGTGTCACTTCTAAAAATACTTTCACGGCTTCTACTCCAATGAACTTAGCTTGTTGGTGCCCCTATATATAAATTTACTCAAGCCACAAGATTAGTAACTAGGTCCCACCCCTTTTACTGTGAAACTAATAAACTGTAAACGCAAATTCTACTCCAAAGGCTTCTTTTCTTGCACTTCCCACCTGTGGAATTCATTTCCATTTACTTGCTTTCCTGATAGCTATAATCTCCAAGAATTTAAATATAAAGTCAATTGTCATTTCCTATCTCACTAAACTGCATCCTCTCTCTCTCTCTCTCCTGCTCCTTTTTCAGTCCACTCCACTCTCATCATTATTTTTATCCTTCTCTTACCCACTCCCTGACACCCCCTATAACTTGTCACTCTTTCTTATAACTTTACTCCTATGTAACCCCCTGCAAAACAGTGGCAGTAAAATGCCTTGCTCGGGGTGAAATGGTATTAAAAAAAAAAAAAGAGAGATTTTTTGATTTTCATTAAACATTCTTTATCAGAATTCTTTCCGAGAAAAATTTTGTTTATTATCTGCCCTACGTTACTATTTTTATCTAGTCTTATTTATTTCTTTAAAATATAAAAGATTTTGTGTTACATTCATTTTCGCCCATTGTACTTTTATACGAGTAGATATCACATGGCAAGTAGAATTGGAACACAGTGTTTAAAGTCTGTTTCATTTGATTTTCTCTAATATCCTTGGAAAAAGCCTAAATCTATCCAGTTTAAAATTCTCTGTAATCTTTTGAAAATGAGTAGAGGTTTATCCCTTGTTTCCTCTATAGGATTGGGTTTCCGGTGCCTTCTAAAATCTTTCCTTCAAAAATTTAAATGCAACGCTAATTGTCATCTTCTGTCTCTCTGAAACCTGTTCTTTTATTGTCCTTTTTCCTCACTAATGACTTTTCATTCTCTTCCACTGCTAGCAACCCTTTGATTCTTAGTGGCATTATCACCTTGCCTGGGGTGAATTAAGAAAATACATTGAACAGCAGGACAGACTCTTTTGAACTGAATTGAAACCTTTAATGTCCCACAGTCCCTATCACCTATGTGGACTGATTGTATTAGTAGCCATATATAGTGAGCACAGGTGATACCTGTGACTTGCTTCTGCAATTACTAGCCTGCCATCACTTTTCATTTTAATAGCATTCTTTTCCTTCACTTACCTTATTCCCACTTTTCATTTTAATAGCATTCTTTTCCTTCACTTACCTTATTCCCACTTTTCATTTTAATAGCATTCTTTTCCTTCACTTACCTTATTCCCACTTTTCATTTTAATAGCATTCTTTTCCTTCACTTACCTTATTCCCACTTTTCATTTTAATAGCATTCTTTTCCTTCACTTACCTTATTCCCACTGTCTATTTCCACTTTAATAGCACTCTTTTCTTTCCATTACCTTATTCCCACTGTCTATTTCCACTTTTAATTTTAATAGCATTATTTTCCTTCAGTTACCTTGTTCCCACTGTCTATTTCCACTTTTCATTTTAATAGCATTATTTTCCTTCAGTTACCTTGTTCCCACTGTCTATTTCCACTTTTCACTTTGATAGAACTGTTTTCTTTCCATTAACTTATTCCCAAAATTTCCACTTTTTCATTCTTTTCTTTCAATTTTCTTATTTCTACTGTTTCATATGCATATTTAAATTCAAATTAACACCTATAACTGTATCTGAGTCTTGTACCAAAATAGGAAGAATTTTGGTAATACTTTAAATTAATATGCAAGACATTACCAGTGTAATGGAATTTTCTCAGGATGAAGATGACAGGAATTTTCAATAATTTGATAATTTTGATTATAGTGAATAAAATTTACATAAGCTGTTGAATGTTCATACCAACATTTTTATCTTTCTTCCATTTAAACATTTGAAATATTTAAAAAAAATTTTTATCTTCATAGTTTTAGCTTAAAAAGTTTTAGTGATGTTTTGTACACCAGGATACTTTATAAAAAAACTTAGTAATTTCATTCTTTGCTTGTTATTCTTTTGCTGACATTCATAATTTAAAACTTTTCATCCTTCGTTCTTTTAGTTTTCTACACTTTACTTTTCTTATTACGTCTTTTCTATTCCAGCTTTTACCCTTTATATTTTTCATTCCTAAGTTGTTTTCCTCCTTCTTTTGGACCTTGTCTCATTTTTCCGTTAATATTTTTTACTCATTTCTTTCTTTCTTTCTTTGATGAAATCCTTTTTAGTTTTTCTTTGTTATTTTATTCCACATTGAATCTCTTTTCTTCGTTACTTTGTTTTTTTTATAGCATTCTTTTCTTTATTTATTCTACTAAATCCTTCTTTATTCCTTCCTTTCCTTTTCACTCCTTTTTGTTTTTTTTTATTCTTTTTTTATTTCTACTTTTCTTGTTTTATTCTTTTTTATTCCTTCCTTTCTTTTTCTTTTCATTTGTAAGCATTTCTTTCTTTTTATTCCTTCCTTTTTTATTTCTTACTTTCCTTTTTATTCCTTATTCCTTTTTATTCCTTCCTTTCCCCTTTTATTCCTTTTTCTTTTTTCCTTTTTATTCCTTCCTTTCCTTTTTTATTCCTTTTTCTTTTTATTCCTTCCTTTTTATTCCTTCCTTTTTATTCCTTCCTTTCCCCATTTATTTTTATTTTTTCCTTTTTATTCCTTCCTTTCCTTTTTTATTCCTTTTTCCTTTTTATTCCTTCCTTTCCCCTTTTATTCCATTTTATTCCTTTTTCTTTTCATTTCTTCCTTTCCCTTTTTATTCCACACTGAATTCCTTTCTTCATTTTTCTCTCCTTTTGCTTTTCACATAAGGCAAGCACAAAGTCTTCACCTGATTTCAAACCTGTGCAAGATACAAACATATGGTTCATTGCAAATTACACCTTAACACAAAAATAATTTTTTCTGTTATTCATGAAATTCAACATGTGATCCATTTGTCGCTCCAGAGAATATCTAAGCAACACTCAATTTCACACTTTGTGCTCCTAAAGATTATTTTAATCATCATCACCAAAGCACCTGTCACGCTTGCCTTTAAAAAAATGAATATCAGAATGTGGGAAATGAGCAATTTTATTATTAAAAAAAAATGTCATTATATAACCAACTAGCAGTATAGACCAGCGTTGCTCGGATATAATGAAAGCTTTAAAACTAATCTATGGTCCTGGAGCCCAGACTCTTTGGATGTTGGCAAGAAACACTAAAAAGCAATAGTTGTTTCCAGTTAAAGTGAAACCGTAGACTGAAAGAAAAATGAATGGATGCAAGTCAAATTTTGATTTCCTGGTATCGATATCAAATAAGTTTTTTTGTCGTAAACTGAATTTTGAAGGCTAAATAAGTCCTCTGAGTAAATGGTATCATGGCTGACACTAAGAACTACAATTATACCTACTGAGAGCCAAACCCGAAGCAAAGACTAAAATAAAAGGCTGAAAAAATACAGACATACAGGCAGATAAACAGACACACAAACATCTTGCCTTTAATATATATATATATATATATATATATATATAGATAGATAGATAGATAGATATTATAGATTTTCTGCACTATTGTAAGAACTGCAACCTTGAAACTTCTGAATATCATTACTTATGTCTTTGTTTATGAGTGTATCAATTTTGATTAAAATCGAACCACTCCTTCTATAACACGATTTTTTTTATTATCGATATTTATCGGGAGGTACCTCGACACAAAATCTAGCTAAGAACACTTGCAGACGTCTTATAGTACAACTGTGTAAATTTTCAAGAAAATCGGTTTAGCCGTTTTGGAGTCTATAGGTAACGGACACACACAAAGTTCCATTTATAAATAAGTTTAGATTTAGATATTAAATAAAGTATTAAATAAAACATCTTTCATTATAGGTGACAGCATGCCAAAGTGCCTATAAAATATTTGAAGAACCCTTCTTGTTACACATATGTTCAGTCTATCATATTCTCAGCATCTTTTTGTAGAACCACATTTCTGTTCAAGTCTAGTCTTTGTCTGTGAGAAGATTGTCCAGCAAAATGAAGAAGAGACTTGAGGCAGCAGGAACTTGGTACAGGTTTTCTACTTAATTACTATTGGTTAGGAAGCAATAAAAATGACTAAGGGTAATCTTAAATTCAAAACAGTAAAAAGGGAAGCAAAAACAATGGATGAAGATTATAGAATATCAAGGAGCCTCAATTAACATGTACAAGCAAAATGAGATATTGTATCTATCAAATATATATTTCTCTGGTTTGTACCATTAGGATTTTTTATAAATAAAATTCATGCTGAACACAATTTATTTACATCAAAACCTGACCCCACCCAAAATATTATTATTAATATTTTCAATAAGGATATACAGTACTTTGCAAAAGTATTAGGACAAGAACTATTTTATCTTTTATGAGGCATCAAAATAAAAGTTTAAAATCACTCCTGTCCTAACACTTTTGCACACTACCAGTAGTGAAATTTTCCAAAAAACCTCACTGAAATTCAAATACAGAGTGAAAAGCCAAACCTTTGTAAGAATTATTTAACTAAAAAAGAAGAGGTAGGAAGGCTTTGGAATTTGAATTTCCCCCAACAAAAACATCTATGGGATATTTTGGATAAATAAATTGATAAATCTAATGTTACTTTGCAAGACACACTTTGGGAATAAATATAAGCTGCTTGGCAGGAGATACCATCAGATACATTGAAGATGCTTGTGATATCAATACCTGACAGAATGAAGGCTGTGATCAAAAGGCTCTTATACTAAATATTAAATTTATTTTGTAACAAATATTTTTTCTTGTTAAAGCATATGTTGAGTAAATCAAATAATATTACTTTAATTAAGTTGTTTATTTTTCTGTCAGTATGCCTCATAAAAGATAAAATAGTTCTTGTCCTAATAATTTTACACAGTATTGTATATTTTTTAAATCATTTCACTTGTAAGCAAGACAACAAAGCCACTAAGATGCAAGAATGTAAAAAAAATATGAGAAAACAAAAAATATTGTTAATGAAAGGGATCAATAAAAGAACATGAATTAAGAAGACAGTAGATAATGATTGATATTGCATTTCATTTTTTGAAGGTTAAATTTGATCAGAAAGCAAGAGGCTGGAAAACAGTTTGACAAGGGAAAACTGTGAGAGATGAAACTGTTTCTAAGATGAGGTAGTATTTATATTATTTGGACTCTTGTCCTAATCTTTGTTGCCATTTGTACGAGGTTTCGGCTGTTGTACTCTACAGCCTTCTTCAGGTGCTAGGAATTTTGAACTGAACCCTTTATTACAATCACTGGGCATATCATCCTCTTTCTTTGCATAAAGCCTTGATTGGAAGTCATAAGTTAACCATTAACATAAAAAAAATTGCAATATGAACTCTGGTAAAACAAAGGATTACTGAACATACAGTTTATAAGTTTCAAAAATTCAGTTGTTTTGTCTTTAAGAATGGCCTAGTGGATATAGACGTTGGTTAGTTCCTGACTTGACTCTTAGAGTTGCGAGTTCAATACCAGGCTACAGCAGTGGTGAACAAGTAACTTACAGGGTTAAAGGGAGATAACTCATGACTTCCAATTGAGGCTTTACGCAAGAAATGAGGATGATATACAGCAGAGATTGTAATAAAGAGTTCAGTTCAAAATTTCTAGCATCTGAAGAAGGCTGGAGCGTACAACGGCTGAAATGTCGTACAAATGGGAATGAAGATGAAGACAATAGTCCAAATAATGTAAATACTGATAATACTTATGGTTATATGTAACCGTAAGTATTATCACACGGATGTGCATTGTGGTACTGTGGATATTGGCTTGGAACGAGAAACCGGGGAGCCGAGTTCGAATTCCAGTTGAATCCATTGTATTCACTTACGCGCAAATACCCTTGGGAAAGGTATTAATCCGTCTCTTCCTTCCAGTTATGGGTTAAATAACAGGACAGATTGGGTTCTATAGCCTTGGTCGGCAACAAGTCTACCGCAGAAAGCAATGGCAACCTACTGCGGGATAATCTTCTGCCTAGTCAGTCATGTCTCTTTCGAGACATGATTGCCCAAGCGTGTATCACGTATGGCACATTAACTGACTGATATGTAACCATTTCAACAGCAAAATAATTGAAATTGCATTTAATTTTTTGAAGGTTTAGAAAGCAAGTGGCTGGAAGAGAGTTCCATAACCAAAAATTTCAAGAGAAAAAACTTTTAGCGTAGATCTTACAGTTAGATCTCCAGCCATTTTAACTCTAAAATGATGAAACCTTGGCGCCAATTAAAAACAAAGAGAGAACCTATATTTTCTTCACAAATATACAAAAGCCTTGAAAGAAATATCTAATGACAAAAATATTTATATAGCCCTTTCAACAAAGTTGATAGAGTTATAATAAGGGATACATATGCATACCAACAAAAAATGAAACACCTTCTTAAAGATGAAAACAAGGATAAAAGAATAAACAGAACATTATAGAAGTTATGGTTTTATCTTATTCAGTCAGTTAAGTGCCATATATGACACACTCTTTGGGCAATCATGTCTCAAAAGAGACATGACTAACTTGGCAGAAGATTATCCAGCAGTAGATTGCTATTGCTTTCTGCAGTAGACTGGCTACCAGCCAAGGCTATAGCACTCAATATAAGTGGAGAGAATAGACGGTATTTGTGCATAAGTCAATCAAGTACTGTACTTAAATTCAGAAAATTTTGGTGCCAAAGAGGGAAGCTAATTAGAACAATTTATGTACGTAGTGGTGCAGTGGGTATTGGCTCCAAACGAGAAATCAAGGAGCTGAGTTTAAATTCCAATTAAATTTCTCGCATTCACTTATGCACAAATATCCTTGGAAAAGGTATTAATCTGTCTCCCCCTTCAGTTATGGGTTAAATAACAGGACAGGACAGATTGGGTTCTCTAGCCCTGTTGGCAACCAGTCTACTGCAGAAAGTAATTGCAACCTACTGTGGGATAGTCTTCTGCCCAGTCAGTCATGTCTCTTTTGAGACATGATTGCCCAAAGCATGTATCATGTATGGCACTTAACTGACTGACTGAATATAATAGTTGAAGTGAGGGATCAGTTTTATATTGTTTTGAAGTAATAAACTGACCCCCCCCACTAATTACTACTTAATAATATAATACATCTCTTCTCCCTCTAGCTATGAGTCAATAACAGGACAGATTGGGTTCTATAGCCTTGGCTGGCAACCAGTCTACCGCAGAAAGCAATGGGGACCTACTGCAGGATAATCTTCTGCTGAGTCAGTCATGTTTCTTTTGAGATATGATAGCCCAAGCATGTATCACTTATGGCACCTAACTGACTGACCGACTGACTACAAAAATAAATATTTATAGAAAAGGCACAGGGAAGCTATGTTGTGAAAGTGACTGAAGCCAAACTGCTACGTCAGGACCAGCATCTGGGAATGTTGAGGATGCCTACTGTGGTACGGAATGGGTTAATATAATCTTCCATATTCAGTGAATTTAAATCCTCTATTAAAACTTAATATGGTTAACAATAAAAAGTAAAATTACTTGTTACCTACATGTTCAGATATATTTAATTGATCACAAAAAGAAATTAAATAAATGTCTTAGGAATTATATTTATTTTATGACAGACAAAGATACGATGGTAATCAAATTATATTTACAAATTTAAAAATCCTCATTATGGAAATGTCTTATCTTTCCTTGGCAGTGTTGTCATAGAAACAGGTTTTTATATTTGCTAAATGTATTTGCTTGCCCTTGCACAGGTCAGATTTTCTCTATTTCTTAATGGGCTGCTTCAGTATTTTTTGATGGCACAGTAGTAAACAAATTAGACTTGTAGTGAGTATAATTTTTACTGAATGCTTCAAACATAAGCCCTTATGCCAGAATAAAGTAAGATTTATGTTTTGAATATTGAAGAAGTATATACAGAACTGCCACTTGTACACAGGGGGTTAAAGAACAAAGTACAGAGGATGTCAAAAAAAGATGAGAGATGGATGATATTCAAGTACATAGAAGATGGCAATTAATGTTAAAATTTAATTTTTGGAGATTGTAGCTATCAGGGAAGCAAGCAAACGGGCAAGTGTTCTACAAACGGGAAGTTTGAGAAAAGAGGCAGTTACATTTAGTTATTTTGATGGTAAAAGGGTGGGACCTAAATGCCAATTTAGTAGCACAAGTAAATACATGATTAAACTTTATGAATGTAACATGGTGTACCCTAATCGTTTAGGTCTGAACTAGTAGAACTAAAAACTAGAGCTCATCTGAACATTTGCCATCGGACTTGTGACAGGTTTATGACATTGCCTTAACAGGAGAGAAGTTGCAGTGTGGAGAATGTCATCATCCACAAGACTGTAAAAATGAGATTTTGAACTCTATCTTGGCTAGAAAAAAAGGACTGAAAAGCTCCAATCCAGAAATTTTTTATGATTTCACCCCAAGCAAGATAAAAATGCTAAGACACAAAGGTTTACTGAAATTTACACTTACAGCGGACCTCAAATGGAATGACTATATCGAATCCGTTGCTAAATCCGCTGCTATGAAAGTCGGTTCTCTGTGCAGGGCCCGGAAGTTTTTTTCCATCTGAATCTATCTGGCACATTTATAAATCTACCATCCGCCCGTGCATTGATTACTGCTGCCATATCTGGTCGGATGCTCCTGCTATTCTCCTTGGGCTTCTCGACAAGGTGCAGTGGAGGGTCTGTAATGTGATCGATACTGACTTGGCAGACCGCCTGCAGTTTCTCTCTCACTGGTGCGACGTGGCTTTCCTGTGTCTCTTCTATAAATACTTTCACGGCTCCAGTGAACTTGGATCACTGCTGCCCCCTAGATACGAATTTGCACGAGAAACTAGATTAACAACTAGATCCCACCCTTTTACAGTGAAACCGATAAAATGCAACTGCAACTTCTCCAACAGTTTTTTTTCTCGCACTTCCCGACTGTGGAATTCCCTTCCACATGATTGCTTCCCCGACAGCTACAATCTCCAGGAGTTTAAATGTAAGGTCAATAGACACTTCCTAACACACTAACTCGCTCCCATTCTTTCAAACACTCTTCCCATCTGCCCAACCCTCATCCTCGGTATCCTTACCCATCTATCACCTTCCTTCTGACATTTCCTACACCTAACCACTCCTCCTCTTTACCTTCCCCTATGTATCCCCATGCGCAATAGTGGCAATGGAATGCCTTGCTTGGGGTGAAATGATTAAAAAAAAAAATGAGGAAAAAACAAAAACACTATCAAAAAAAGAAAATAATAAAGAAACAAAAATTAAGAAGACAGTAGATAACAATTGATACTGCATTTAAATTTTTGAAGATCATTTGCCTGGAAAGCTAGAAGCTGGAAAAGAGTTGTATAAGTGACAAGTATGAGAGACGAAAATGTTAACATAGAATTTAAAGTTATATCTAACTGTTTCAACTGTAAAAAGAGGATATCTTAGTGCTAATCTAGTTCTTCTTCTATGTGCCCGGTTCTTTCAGGACGTAGGCGATCATGGCTTTCCACAGCTCTCTATGCCTGGTGGCTCTTAGCTGTTACACCATGCAACCCTTGTTTTGTCATCCACCTGATCAGGTTTTTCAAATATGTTATCGGTGCTTTCCCATGTCTCTTTTTCCCTCTATCTGGCCTGTTAGTATCAGATTCTCCAAGCCCTCCTTCCTCATTACATGTCTCAGGAGCTTTAGCTGTCTCTTCCTGATGCTCAGTATTAATTTTCTTTTTGTCCCTATCCTTTCCAAAACCTCATCATTGCTCGCATGCTCGATCCATGATATTCGCAGCCTCCTTCTATAGAACCACATTTCAGTTGCTTCAAGTTTTTCCTTCATCTTCAATAATATTTTCCAGCATTCACTGCCATACTGAAGAACCGACATCACACAGCAATCCAGTACTCTCTTCTTTGTTTCTAGCAAAATTGTCCTGTTTTTAATACTTTACTCAACTTCTGGAATGTTTCCTTTGCCATGCCAATTCGCCTTCGGATCTCTGTGTCGCACTTTCCGTCTTATGTTAGAACACTTCCCAGGTATTTAAATTTTTGTACATGCTTGATTTTAGTATCCCCCACTTGAATTTGGCATTTTGGGCTGCTCTTTTTGCTGATGACCCTGCAGTTTATTTGTAGTCCTTCTTTGACACTCTCTTTAGCTACCCTCTGTAGGAGGTCTTGTAGTTTCCTTTCTGTGTCTGCTATCAGCACTGTATCATTTGCATACCTAGTGTTGTTAAAATTTAAAACAAAAGAGTACTGGATTGCTATGTGATGTCAGTTCTTCAATATGGCAGTGAATGTTGGACAATATCATCAAAGATGAAGGAAAAACTTGAAGCAGCTGAAATGTGGTTCTACAAAAAGATGCTGCGAGTGTCATGGATGGAGCAATGTTGAAAAAGAATGGAAACGAAAAGGAAATTAATACTGAGTGTCAAGAAGAGACAGCTGACGTTCCTTGGACATGCAATGAGGAAGGAGGGCTTGGAGAAAGTGATACTAACAGGCCAGATAGAGGGAAAAAGAGACAGGGGAAAGCAGTGGATAACATATTTTAAGGACCGGATCAGGTGAATGGCGAAACAAGGGTTGCCTGATGTTTTTTTTTTTTTAATGACATCACCCCAAGCAAGGTGGTAAGGCTACTGGTGTGCAGGGGTCTACGTAAGAGTGAATAGATTGGAAGAGAGAAAGCCGGAAAACAAATCCTAAATAGGGAACAAGGGATGAGCCTCTACACCTGTTCAATAGACGAGGGTGCAGTGTGAACCGAGTGATAGTTCAGTCTATCTACTCCAATTGAAAAAAATAAAAATAAAAAAGAAAAGTGAAAAGACTGGAAAAGAGAAAGCTGGAAACCACATCCTAAACAGGGAACAAGGGATGAGCCTCTACACCTGTTCAATAGATGTGGGTGGAGTGTGAACCGGGCGATAACAGGAGAAAGTGTGCTTAGAGCCACCAGGGACAGGGAGATGTGGAAAGCCATGATTGCCTATGTCCTGAAAGGATAAGGCACATAAAAGAAGAAAAAAAATGATATTTTTAAATTCGAAAGTATTATAAGCCCAAGTGTTAAAAATACAACTGCAGTTGTTAAAACTCAAGAAACAACAAGTTCATTACTTGGCTACAGCACTGGTGAACAAATAACTTAGAGAGTCAAATTAAAGGGAGGTAACTACATGGCATCCAAAAGTGGCATCAGTTCAAAATTCCTAGCACCTGAAGAAAGCCGGAGATTACAACAGTCAAAACATCGTAAATATGGCAATAAAGATGAGGACAACAATCCAAACAATGTAAATAATGTAGATACTACCTCATCTCAGAAGTATAGACAAGAAAGTGTTAGAATAAAAGTTATAGTCATATTCAACAATTTCAACAGTAATACCTAGCTGCCAATCTAGTACTACATTTAAAGTCATTATGACAAAGTACCAAAGACAAAAATTAATCAAAACAATTTTATGAAAATATCTATAGAAAAAAAAACACAGAGAAGCTACGCCAGGTCTGGCTCAAGGTACTGACACATTAGCTGAGAGTGTCATCATACCAGCATATTTGGAATCTTCCAAAACTAAAGGTCATAAAAACCTACTTGTGCTTATCCATTGTTCAAGACAGATTAAGTTCTTTGACTATTTTTCAATAGAAAATTATTTTTTTTAAAGAAGGTGTAGAAAGTGTTATTAAAAGATTTACAGATCTAAAAGCAAGAAAAATGTTTTAGGTGGGATAATGAATGTTTTCTTTAGCTTGGATTAAGTTGCATATTGGAAAAAAAACTATTATTCTAAATTTTCAGTTTTTCTCTTTGTGAAAATTTTGAAAAATTATACATTAAGGGTGCCAAAGTTCAGCTTGCGTAGGATGCCAACAATCCAAAGGCCATCATTGAGCTACATTATGCCAGTCTGAGAGTGACTGAAGGTGAGATGACAAGTTGGGACCAATAATATTGCAGTGTCTTCTTTGAACTTTGTCATCTATAGACAGAACTATTAGATCAGATGTAGTAAGTATATTACCTGCATGGACAAATGGTTGGCTTATAGAAGTGTAGGATAGAATCTTAGATACTTAAAATTGCTCGGTATTTACATTATTCAGACTATTGTCCTCATCTTTGTTGCCATTTTATGACATTTTGGTTGTTGTATGCTCCGGTAGGAATATCAAACCCAACCCTTTATTACAACCCCTAGGGTATATCTGTGGTGATACCGACCGAGCAAAAGCAAGGGACCAGATGTTTGCATCCTCACAACCAAAAAGCAAATGACCAAAACTCGACGGTGTGCATCCGGGTTTGTGCAGATGTTCTGGTTGAAAAATAAAAATTAACTAAATACTAAATTTCCAGTTCGCGAGCCTTCGTGAATTTTATTTATTGGCCAATGGGAAGCCCAGAATCAAATATGGATATGAATTCCCAAATGATCACCTGCAATCCAAAAAGTTGAAATAAAAAGCCAATACAGAAAGCATCAACACAGGCAGGCAGACGCAGACAGAGAGATAGACACAGATTCAAGAGAGACGAATGTAATTAGTAGCCCCCTTAACCCAAGTCAAGCGGCTTACTATGTTTGCCTCCCTTCCCTCGCCTCTTATCTTTCACTGTCTCAAAACTACTTACTGACCTAATGAACAAATACATCAAAGACATTCCTAAGCATTAATTCTCTTTTCAGCATTTTATTGCCATGAACATTTTAACGTTCGTTGGACCCATATGTAAAAGATTACTTTAATTGTAAAAACCTTAATTGATATGTGTATATATAAAATGTTATTTTTCAACTCAATTTGCTTTTCTTGATTTATAATCATTTTATGACTTATAGTGGGCTATCTACAACAAGGCCAAATTCCGTCAATCTTCAACAATACACAACTATCCTTCACTAGGATGGACTCTCCATTATAAACTGGAAAAGAATAGATAACCCGCTATATATCATCCTCATTCCTTGCATAAAGCCTTGATTGGAAGTCATGTCATGAGTTATCTCCCTCTAACCCTGTAAGTTACTTGTTTACTACTACTGTAGTCTGGTATTGAACTCACAACTCGAAGAGTCAAGTCAGGAACTAACCAACATCTATATCTACTGAGCCATGTGTCCTTAAGGACACATGGCCCAGTGTATGTAGACGGAGATAACTCATGACATGACTTTCAATCAAGGTTTTATGCAAAGAATGAGGATGGTATACCCCAGTGATTGTAATAAAAGGTTCAGTTAGCACCTGAAGAAGGCCGGAGTGTACAATGATGGAAACATCAGACAAATGGCAACAAAGATGAGGACAATAGTCCGAATAATATAAATACAGTAAATACTACCTCATCTCAGAAATAAAGACAAATATTAAAATTACTCAGTTTAAAAGGTATTTCTGATAAAACGAAGTTAAATTTGCATTTAAAATTTCATATAAAGCATAATTTTGTTTTTGGAAAAATTTAGCATAAAATCTAAGGTGTGAAAATTAAATGCTATAAAAAAGCAATTTTTTAAAGTAAAAATCATCATGAAAAAAGTTGTCTGAGGTTAAATGGTTAAATTTAAAGCTGAACAAATTGCTACAGATTGCAAATAAGCTAATGGAATTCTGGGAGTTTACCAAAAGAATTCTATGTCATGTTGAACTCAAACTACTTCAATGTTCAAAGGTAGGGCAGCATTCATAGAATCAAAATGTCATGAAGGAGGGGAGAGAAAAGAATCAGAACAATGTAAAATGTAAAAAAAAAAACCCTCAAAAAACAAATCTAAATACATCCCATAATAATAAATAAATACTCACAAAAAGTTAAATGGAAAATAATAAAAAAAAGACCACAAAAATGCATTATAGAAAGTAGGCAGGTTTTTATAACAGTGAAATTAGCTGTGATAAGTTGTTGCGTAATTAAATGAAACAAGGATTTAAGCATATTTTATTTATTCATTTGGTGGATGATCTTTGTGAAAAATATTCGTTGGGTAAATGTTGTTGGTATTTTTTTAAGTTACTTTAATTTGTTTCCTTCTTCAAAAGAGGAAGGAAGGAAGGGAGATAATTGGAGTGAAAAATCTAAATGTGAGTAATAAAAAAAAAGGTAATTTTAAATCGAGGAAGGAAAGAATAAAAAAAAACAGTTTTTTGTATTTCTTTTTTTTTTTCTTTCTCTCTCTTTTGTATTCCTTGTATCGTTTTATCACATTTTTTTTTTGAGCTTTGTCATTTTTACTTTGCTTACACTCTTATCTTTTTGGTTGAACTTCACCATTTTTCTTTATTCTATTTCTGTGAAGGAGTAACATTTCTTTGCATTTTTTTTCCTTATTTAGTTTTCTGCTCTTCATGTTCTTACCTTTTATAAAGAAAAGCATGTCTATACAGGTTTATCAATATATATATACATATATATCTTGATAAACCTGTATAGACATGCTTTTCTTTATAAAATTTGTGTAAAATCTTCTGTACAATAAAGATGGAAGCTGATGATGGTTCGCCTGAAATAGGCCCATACTTCAGATTTAACATGAAATAACCTGCCTGTCTTAATTTTTCTAATATATATATATATATATGAACATTATTTTTATAATATACATATATATTTTTTTTAATGGACTCTCCTGTCGATTTTGATGTATGAGCGTCTAACTCAGACTGCCACACAAAGAATTGTTTTCAGTGGTGAAAACTTTTTAAAAATATTATCTGATAAAGAATAATATTGCTCTGAAACATCAAAATTTTTGTGCAGTAATATAATTTTTTTATAAACTATTGTATATATTTATATATATATATATATGTATATATATATATATATATAGTGTTAAATTGTAATGATGCTTAGTTCCAAAATTCATGTTTTTTCAGTAGTTTACTGGTACAAAGGCATTTTAGACAAGCAGGGTTATCTTGTCATGAAGTGCTTTATATATATATATATATATATATATTGAGTTAAATTGTAATGATGCTTAGTTCCAAAATTCATGTTTTTTCAGTAGTTTACTGGTAGAAAAGTATCTTAGGCAAACAGGTTTATTTTTGTCATAAAGTGCTCAATATCAAGATAGAGCCTAAACAGAATTAATGTTGAGAGGTTTTTTACTGAACTGAGTGTTATTTCAGTTATGCCAACTTTGAAGTTTTGTGAAGGCATTATCGTGATTTCTTCACTCTTCAGTTTTTTTTCCAGCAGATGGAAACAACACAACTCAGTTAAGTGAAAAACCTCTCGCATATATTATATATATATTAGGTTGGCCCAAAAGTTCATAAACACTGGCAAAAAATTGAAATTTTACTTGCAAAAACAACAAAAATTATTGCTAAAAATAAAGAGTATCATTTTCCAAGACTTTCTGCCATCGATCTGCAAGCTTTCAGATCTGGTCAAAGTACCATTCAGCCGGCTTCGAATCAAAGAATTCTTGACATGCTTCCTCGACTTCATCAAATAAGTCAAATTGGCAGCCCTTCAGAAAGTGTTGCATTGAGCAGAAAAGGCTGTAATCTGATGGAGCACACATTTTCAGAAAAAAATTGTCAGAGATTAAAACAAAGAACTCAAGAAAAATTTTTGAACAACGTCTGAGGTTAAAGACACAGGATTAAAAAAAAATCACATGATGGGGAATTAAAGACATCTTTAAGTCTAGGTGGTTCAATCACAATTGTACATTTCAAATAGAAAACTTAAAAAAACTGTACAAAATTGGCTAGCTACGTGCAAAAATTGAAATTAAAATATAAAAAAGACCCAGAAATAATGTGGAGTATAGTGAAAACAGCTAAGTGTTATAATGGTGGCAAAATTTGTAGACTGTACCAGGAAGAAATGTTAGTGATTATGCTATTCCCAAATAAAAATGAACTATTGAATGAAAGAGCAGAAATTATGACTAAGTGTAACCATACTAAAGAAAAATACCTCTTAGGTTCATACAAACATGGATGAAAACATTATAATTTCTTGTAATTTTAAAAACTGCACGAAAAAAAAAAATGTGAGCGTTCTTAAAAAAAAAAAACGGTAAATGGGAAGATCAGTTATTGCAAATTGCCTGAAGACACCACATGGTAGAAACCTAGGTCGCGTAATAACTTGTTTACAAATTAAATATATATATATATATATATATATACACACACACACATACAATACAAATTCTAGAATTGAGCCATCACCTACCAAATGGTTCTTCAGGATGAGGATGTTTATTTTCAAATATTTAGTCTATTTCAGAATTTCTAGTCTGCACCTATAAGACATAGTTTCGTAGGTGAACATTTGTTGTGTCCGCTTTTCAGGAGATGTTGGCAAATGTCTGTCAATTTTCTTGTTCTTGTTAATTTTGTCTTTAAAACAAATGTATGCCATTTTTATTGGTATTAAGTTAATTTTTTTTCATTCTATTCATTTATGCATATGCCAGTATGTGTGCATATATGCACACATGTCTGTTGAACAACATGTATTCTTTTTTTTCATAATTTTATGTGGAGATATATATATCAGCATGCAGTGTGGGTAGAGAAGAATCCAAAGGCGTATCCTGTACATCCAGTGGTAGGATAACTCTCTAAGAGATCTCTAAACATATATGCATATTAATACATATAGAGCAAATATAAGAAAAATTAAGGCAGACACGTTATCACATGGTGAATCAGAAGTGTAGGCCTAATTCAGGCGAACCATCATCAGCTTCCATCTTTATTTTTCGTGTAAAATCCTTTGGAAAATAAAGATCGAAACTGATGATGGTTTGCCTGAAATAGGCCTATACTCCCGATTCACCATGAAATAACATGTCTGCCTTAATTTTTCTTATATATATATTTTAATTCAGATACTTCAATCCAAGGGAAAAAAGCAGGAAGGTAAATTCCAAAAACCCGATCCTAATTAATATTAAAAATTTTATTTTAATATTAAAAAATGATACAGGAAGAGAGCTCCATGTAATAAAATATTACAGAGCAAATAAATTAAAAAAGGATTAATTCAATGATGTTGAATGGCCATTTCGATATGAAGATCCCCACAGGGGATAACACATCACCTCAGCAACAGAAAAATCCTTTCAGAAACTGGAGAAAAATTAGTCTACTTTTCTATATACTTTTTCTTTTTTATATATATACACACACACACACATATATATATATATACACACACACACACACACAATATATATATATACACACACACACATATATATATATACACACACACACATATATATACACACACACATATACACACATATATACACACACACACATATATATATATACACACACACACACATATATATACACACACACACACATATATACACACACATATATACACACACACACACACATATATACACACACATATATACACACACACACACATATATACACACACATATATACACACACACACACACATATATACACACACATATATACACACACACACACACATATATATATATATATATATATATATATATATCCCAGTGAATAAAGAATGAAGAAAGCATTAAAAACGTTCAATACATTAATTTAGAACAGTGCTCAATATAGAAATAACGCACATGACCTTTCTGTGCATCTATCTATATTTGACCTCCGACCTAAATTTGGGTCTATTTCTCTCTGAGCTGTTATCATAAGCTCTCACCTCTTAGCTCTTTCTTTCTCTCCTGTTTTCCTCTCTGTTTCTTTATTTCTAGTGTCCACTTTTTCATTTTTTTCTCTGTTTCTTTCATTTTCTGTATCACTCTCTTTATTTCCTCTTTATCTCTCTTTCCTTTTGGTTTCCCTTTTTTTTCGATTTACTTTTTTTGTTTCCCCATCTTTTTTATCCTCTTTACCTCATATAAAAAATTTTACGAAAATAAAGAGGAAATGAGAATTTTTAATTTTCTTTTTCAAAAATAACATTTATTACCATTATTATTAACTACCTGATGAGACATTGTTTTTCGATGCCAAAACAAAATGTACACTTTTGTAGTAAATTATAATTTGTACATGGTCTAAACTATAACTTTTTATATATATATATATATATATATATATGAAATTATTTGTTTGAACATTATTTTTGATCGATACTTGTATTTAAGTAGATATTCTATTTATAAACAAACAGTATATATACTTATTTCGACCTGCCTGATTATTTACGATAAATTTTTGTTACGATAATGTGTGTCATTAGGCAGGATTCGAATCTGCAACCCCTATCCACATAGGAGAAGCCACTAATTGATCTAGTGTGTCATAGACCTCTTGACCATAAATGACCAACAGTCTAAGTGAAGTCAAATCAAGCCGATATAACACAATTTTTGATTCATTGTAATAATCATATCTACTCTGAAATGTATCACAATATAAGCAAATGTAAACATGTTATAGAAATTAATGAAGATTAACAAAGTGGTCTTTAAACAATCAATAATTTGAAATGATTTGTTTGAACATTATTTTTGATAGAT